>CAUYUJ010000137.1:330212-390212 GCA_963575745.1 Prorocentrum cordatum | reverse complement strand
GGCTGGTCCCTCAGACTCCCTGGGTTTGCCGTTTGCACGTTTCTGGGCCGTCCTTGCAGACTCCCTGGGATTGCACGCCCGCTGGCTCTCAGACACCCTAGGTTGCCGCCGTTCGCCGCCTGATCCGCGGCTCCGCGCGCGCCCGCAATTTAGTCGCCGCCGCAGCCCGACCGTGACCGCTCGCCGTCGGCGCCTCCGCCTGCGGCTGTAAAAAAATATCCCACCAGCCAATGGCAGCTTGCAGACCCTGGCAGTCAGTTCCCCTGGCAGTGAGCAGCGCGCAGGCAGTTCGGTGCACGTTTGCAGACCCTGGCAGTTTTGCAGCTCTGCCTCCTCTTCGGCTACCTTCTGGTCCCGTTCTGAGTTGCGGTGGTAGGCCTGCTTTTGCTAGGTAATTTAGGACCTCGCGCGGCCCGCTCGGACCATGACACGCTGTCGGCGCGCTCGCCTGCTGCTGGCAACAAGAAATGTATCCCACCAGCCGATGCGATCTTGGAGGCCTGTTAGGTCGTCTTGAGCCGTCGCAAGGCCAACAAGGAATCCATACCAAAATCGTGAACCAAACTCAAGGAACATACGTTGCTCTGGCCGTTTAAGGCCTTCCTGAAGGACCTTTTGGAGGCCTCTTGGTGGCTTTCTGGAGGCCTCTTGGGCCGCGTTGGGTGCCTCTTGGGGGCCTCTTGGGGGTCTGTTGGCTGCATTTTTGGCCGTCTCAGACACGTTTTGCTGTCATTTGGGGCCGTCTTGGGGCGTTGGAGAGCTGTCCTGAAGGCCGTTTTGGGTGTCTCGGAGGCTTCCTGGGGCGTCGCAGGGCCCTCTTAGGGTCGTCTTGAGGTATTCTTCGGCCGTCATCGGTTACTCTTGCATGCCTCTTGGACGATCTTGGGGTGCTCTTGAGCCGTCTGGGCCGTCGGGGGGCCAATTTGAAGCACCGGCCAACATCCGTCAAACATTGCAGACACATGAAGGACCTCTTGGAGGTTTTTTGGGGCCGCCTTGGCGACATATTTGGCGCGTCCTCGGTCGTCTGGGGCTCTCTTGGACCATCTTGGCGGTCTTGGAGGCACCTTGTGATTATCTAAGAGGCCATCTTGGAGCTATCTTAGACTCTCTCAGGGCCATCTTGGGCGTCTTGGAGGCCATCTTCGGGCCATTTCGGAGGGCCCTGGCTTTCTGGGTGGTCGGCCATCTAGGCCGAATCTCCAGTGGGAGTTGCAAAATCCGCCGCCCCCTCTTGGCTTGCTACAGGGGTGCCCGGCGTGCTAGACTGCGTACGTGTTTGTTTTTGGTGTTGTTGTTTTTGTTATTGGTGTTGTTGTGCCTGTTGTTGTTTGTGTTGTTGTTGTTGAATATTATTACTTCTAAAGAATAATTATTGTTGGGCCCCCTGGTGCACGTCCCCCTCGCCGCGCCTAGGCCGCAGCCACATTTTCATCATTTTCGTGAGGAAGTCTCAGGCAAAACGGGGGAGTCCGGATCCGGTTGTTTTGTTGACGCCCGCTTTCCCTGTCAAAAAACAATATAAAATGACATGTCTTGTTCTAACATAACCAAACTTCAAGAATCCTTTGCAAAAAATGACACGAAGTGCACACTCGCGCGCGCAAGATGAAATCCTTCCAAAACCTTAGTTTTCGTAGCGATTTTAACATAAAAACATGAAAAACCCAATGGTTTTTCAAAAAAAAAGTTTCAAACATTCATCCCGCGCGCTCTTGCGGATTTCTTAGGAAACCCAGTACTTTTTCAACATTTCTGTCAAACGGGCTCTTGCGAGCAACTTTTTCACGTGCTTCGAACTTCTGCAACAACGGTTGCGCGCCTGCCAGGGCCATCATCCCTGTCAAATAATACCATATGGGACACATTCGTTTTTTCTTCGCGCGCGCACGCCGAAATCTTCAATTGCAGGGGGAAAAGTCGTATACTAAGCTAGCTTACAGAAAATGTTACCACAACAAGTCATTGTACCCATGCGCCAGTGTAGTAGCCAAGGTCGTCCGCAGGCCACGAAGTGAGGTGTCCGAACGTCATAGGGCGGGAAGCTGGGTGTGGGTGGTGGCGAAGAGTCGTTTGGAAATTTGGTAGAGCTTGAACCGGCCCCCCCACAAAGTGGGGGTATTGCCCGCCTCCTATGAAAACCCTGGCACTGGTGAGAACGGAGTGTCCCCACGTGCTAGTAATTGTTGTTGTTGTTGTTGGTGTTAGTATTGGTGTTGTTGTTGTTTTTTTTTTTTTTTTTTGTTTTTTTCACTTCTGAAGAATAGTTATTGTTGATCCTTCCCGCCCGGTGCACATTACACCTTTTCAATTGAGGTGCCCTTCCCGGGGCTCGCACCTGGGTTTTTCTCCGGGAAAGTCTTGAGGCTCAAACTGTGTCGTTGGCCCCCGGTTTACAATAACAACGGCTCCTGCCTGATACTTCTTCACAATGTGTTGAAGAATCGCGCTCCCGCCCGAGATTTCCTTGCATTTTACTCAGGAGTCGTGCTCTCGCTTGGGACGTCCTTACAATTTATTCAGGAATCGCTCTCTCGGCGCTCTGGAGTCGCGCTCTCGCTGGAGTTGCGTTGGAATTTCCCGCAATTTGCTCAAGCGCCGCGCTCCCGACACTCAGGCACCCACGAGTCGCGCTCACGCCCAGGAGTCCCTCACATATTATTTAGGAATCGGGATCTCGCTGCCCTTCGTGGCCCCGTTGCAGCCCTGCGTGGCCTCCTCGCTGCCCTTCGTGGACCCGTTGCACCCCTTCGTGGCCCCCTCGGTGTCCTTCGTGAACCCGTTGCAGCCCGTCGTTGCCCCCTCGCTGCCCTTCGTGGCTCCGTTGCAGCCCTTCGTGGCCCCCTCGCTGCCCTTCGTGGACCCGTTGCAGCCCTTCGTGGCCCTCTCGCTGCCCCTCGTGGCCCCCTAGCACCCCTTCGTGGCCCCCTAGCACCCCTTCGTGGGCCCGTTGCAGCCCTTCGTGGCCCACTCGCTGCCATTCGTGGCCCCCTCGCTGCCCTTCGTGGCCCCCTCGCTGCCCTTCGTGGTTTCGTTGAAGCCCTTCGTCACCCACCTGGTCTGAGCTAGGCCCGAACGCTGTCCGCATCGCATCGCGCGGGGCGCACCGAATTCCCCAAAGGCACCGCCCACATGCGAGAGTCACGCCCGTTTTGGCATACGCCGTACACGTTTCGCGGCCCAATGTGGAGTTCCAGCGACGGTTCCGGATGATGAGTCCACATGTGGGCGTTACGCTCGTTCCCGCCGACCCCTCACACGCTTCGTGGTTCCATAGGGCGCCCCACCGAAGGCCCTAGAGGCACCGCCCACATGTAGCCGTCACGCCCGTTTAGGCATACCTCCTTCTTTGTTTCGGGGCCCCATTGGGCGCTCCATTTAGGGCCCCAGCGGCAGGATTCGCATGGGGGCGTGGCGCCCGCTTAGGTACACCCATCAAACGTTCCGTGGCCCCATAGAGAGTTTCACCGAAGGTCCCAGAGGCAACGTCCGCATGCGGGTGTTACGCTTGTTTCGACAGACCCCTCACACGTTTGACCCCTCAGAGGGAGCTCCACCGAGTGCCCAAACGGCAGGGTTCGCATTGCGGCACCGCCTCATTTTGGCAGACCCCTCAGACGTTTCGTGGCCCCATAGGCCCAGATGCCAGGATTCGCACGGCGGCGCCTCTTCATCTTGACACACCCTTCACACGTTTCGTGGCACCATAAGGAGCTCGACCGACGGCCCAAATGGCAGGGTTCGCATGGCGGCGTCGCACCCATGTCGGTACACCTCTCACGCTTCGTCCCCCCACAGGGAAGCCCGTCGAATGTCCCAGTAGCTGGGTTCGCATGTCGGCATCTCACCTATTTCGGCACACCCTTCACGCGCTTTTTGGCCGTACAGGGAACCCCGCCTAATGCCCCAGTGGTTGGGCTCGCATGGCGGTGTCGCACCTATTTCGGCACACACCTCACACGCTTTTTGGCCGCACTGGGAGCTCCCTTTGCTTCGCCCCCCTTGCCCTTCGGCGCTCACGCCTGCATCTGGTTGGGTCCTTCGCCAGGTTAGGTTTTGAGGATCCGCGTGCGGATGCATGCCTTCATCGGGGGAGGGGCATGCGCGGAAGCCGCTCCCAGCATACATTCAAGCACGCATCTCATTCTCTCCATTCCATCATCGAGCCAGACTGTGTGGTGCAAACCTACCCCGGCTTGCCTGCTTCCTAACTCGGCCGCCCGAGTGCATGTGTGGATCGAGCAGCGGGCGCCAGCCCAAGTAGGGTCACCGTTATTCTCCTTTGCCCCAACCCCTCTTCCACTCCAGACCGCCCGTGGGACCAGCCAAGGATAACTGGGAGACCAGGATGCAGCTGAGCAAAGACTTCCGGAACAGCGTGGAGAGAGTGATCGTTTCCCGCCCAGCCATAGCTCCGTCGATGGTTTGTTAAGTGATGGGGCTGGGGCACACGTCGCCATGCCGCCTTGCTTAGAAAAGCGTTGTGATCCGGTGGATTGGCGATCGTTATGATGACGACGATCACGACAGCGAAGGCAAAAACGACGACGATTGACCGGTGATGCGTAGTATATCGATGGTCAAGGAGATGGTGGCGGTGATGATGCTGATATTGAGGAGGGCGATGATGCTGATGATGGTGGTGATGCTGATGACGACGTTGATGATGATGATGATGATGATGATGATGATGATGATGATCATGATGATGATGATGATGATGATGATGATGATGATGATGCTGATGATGATGATGATGATGATGATGATTCTGATTATGATGATGATGATGATGATGATGATGATGATGATGATGATGATGATGATGATGATGATGATGATGTTGACGATGGTGACGTCATTGTTGTTAATGATGGTAATGGTGATGGTGATGATGATGGTGTGATAATGGCGACGTCGATGAGGCTGCTGATGATGATTACCTGATAATGATGATGTCAATGCTGATGATGCTGCAGCTGGTGATGATTCTGATCACACTGACAATGACGATGATGTGGCTGCTGATGTTGATCATGATTATGCTTATGGTTATGATTCGGATGATGATGACGATGATGATGATGCTGATGATGACGCTGATGATAGTGATGACGATGACGCTGTCAATGATGATGCTTATGGTGATGATGATGATGCTGATGATGATGGTGGTGATGTTGATGATGATGAGGTGGAGGAGGATAACGAGGATGATGAGGATGATGATGCTATTGGTGTTGATGGTGATGGTGATGACGATGCTGGTGGTGTTGATGAGGATGATGAGGATTACAAGGTCGACCATAATGTCAATTTCGGTGACACTGCCCGTCGGGAGGTCGGATTTGGGGATTCCCAGGTGACCTGCGGGGTCGGACGACCCATCTCGATCCTAGCCGATCTTTGATCGCCCTAATGGCGCCTGCAACCCCGTGTGGACGCAGGTGGGATCCGTCGCTGCACAGGCTACAGACGGCCACTGGCCAATGGCCGTGGCCGCGGCGCGGCCCCGAGGCCGTGTGCGAGCGCCACCCGGACGGCAGCGCGGACCCGCTGGCGGCGCACGTCGCGCGCGACGGTGCTCGGCGGCCTGGAATCGGCGTCACCCCAGCATAATTCTATGTGTGCGTCGCCCCCACAGGGCGACGCGCGCAATATGCGTCGGTGCGGGCGCTTTCTGGCCGCACCGCTCGGGAAACGATGTACTAGAAGATGGGTATACTTCGGGCGCACGCCTCCAAGGAGGACATGTAGTACTAGTATGTCCTTGTGCATCACATGGAACCCCGCAGCGGTTCGGCCAAGCGCAGAGGGGGTAGGGGGAGGGGGGATCCCGATGAAAAAGGTACACATACCCTTACCTTTCCCTCGTTTCCCCCTGTTGGATCTCCTGGGAGGCCCTCGTCGCCACCGCTGGATTTGCCTCAACTCTCTGGTCAGGGTCAGAACGCACCCCAAGAGAGGTCCCGTAGCGGTATCTGTACTTTTTTGTTTCCCCAAATCTGGCTTGATCCCGCTGAATCTCGCGTGATCCCTCCTAATCCAGTCTGATCCCGTTCCATCTGGCTCAACCTGGGGCTGACAATCCAGCCTGGCCGGGCTCAATGGCCTTCTTCGCGTCAAGCATACCATCCCTGAATCGTTCTGACGAAGGCTTTCCAGGAGATGCCTCTTGAAGTCGGCCACGCGCAGCAGGGGGTGGGGGAGGGGGAAGGGCGTCTTAGAAACACACCCCTGCTTCTTAGACGGCGCGGGCCTTGTCCGTAGACGCAAGGCTGGCGCCTTCTAAGATCAGGCGATCGCAAGCATGGATCAAGGGTGCGTGGATTAGCGGCGGGTCCCGTTTCCATGGGAAATCGCGGACTGCCGCCGCCGAGCGGGCCGGAACCGGCCGCATGTTGGGAAGGGCACCTCCCCCGATCCATGGATTTGGCGACCGCGCGCCAAATCCATGGATCGTTAATCCATGTTTGCGCGCCCCCGATTCTTAGAAGGCGCGGGCGGTGTCCGTAGATGCAAGGCTGGCGCCTTCTAAGAAGTAGCTCCCTTCCAAGAAGCCTTTCCCCCTCCCCCTACCCCCTTGTGCGCGCAGCTGAGGAGGGGATCTGCCAGCACACGCGCGCACGCATCCAACTCCCTCACGATGACGACGACGACGACGACGATGACGTTGGCGACGACGACGGCGACGTTGGCGACGACGATGACGGCGACGACGACGACGACGGCCGACGACGACCCCCCTGTGCGCGCCGCCAACCTGTGCACGGGTCTGCACCCTGCAGGAGCTCATTGAGCTCGTTTCTTTATAGCTTGGGGCATGACGGGCGTCATGCCCCCCGGCCCCCTCCACCCCCCCAATGACGTAACGCTCCCCCCCCCAGTGCGTTCCGGGTACTGCCGCTGTGCGCATCGTGATCCGCATCGGTGTCAGCTAGGAATCCGCATATGAGTCTGGTCCGCAGTCGTCGTCGTCGTCGTCGTCGTCGTCGACGTCGTCGTCGTCGTCGCCGACGTCGTCGTCGTTGTCGTCGTCGTCGTCGTTGTCGCTCGTCGCCCGTCGCTCGTCGCTCATTGCTCATCGTCGTCGGGCGCGCGGACGCGGCTGGAGCCAGTTTTTTTGTTTATTCTTTCGGGCCGATGACGGCAATCATCTGGGGGGGCTGGAGGGGGCCGATGACGTCGCGATTCGCGCCGGCGGCGTCCGGGAACGCCTAGGAATCACCGATGACGGGTAGCAGCAGCATGCCGGTGGCGATCTGCACCACAACGCCTGTGTACACCATAGTGCCTGCGTGCACCACAGCGCCTGTGTACCCCACACCGCCTATGTACACGACAGCAGCCCTGTGCATCACAGCGCCAGTGTGGGCCACAGTGCCTGCTGGCGCCACAGCGCTTGTGTACACCGCAGCGCCTGCGTACACCACATCAGCCGTGCGCAACACAACACCAGTGTACACCACAATGCCTGCGTGCACTCAGCATGGCACCAGTGAGAATACCATTCTGCGGTGCACGCTGAGACGCGCACGTGCGCTGTAGTGCCGACCCGCACGACAGGGGGGAAGAGCGACGGTGGAATAGGAGGACGAGGAGGAGGACGAAGAGGAGGAGGAGGAGGCGGAGGTGGAGGAGGGAGGAGGAACACACGTCGCATTCTATTCTCAGCACTTCCCTGGCGTGGCGTTTAGCTGTCCGCAGCAGATCCTCACCGACATGCTCCTTCGACCTGTCCTGTGCACGCAGGCACACTGGTGTACACCAGCGCTGCGTTGTACGTGTGCGCGGATGTTGTGGTGTAGACAGTCGCTGTGGTGTGCACAGGCGTTGCGGTGCACGCAAGCACTGTGGTGTACACAGGCGCTGCGTTACACACGGCTGTTGCGGTGTACACAGGCGTTGTGGTGTACACGAGCGCTGTGGTGCACGCGAGCACTGTGGTGTACACAGGCGCTGTGGGGTAGATCGCAACCTACCTGCTGCTCGCGTCGTTGTCGTCGTCGTCGTTGTCGTCGTCGTCGTCGTCGTCGTCGCTCGTCGCTCATCGTTGTCGTGCGCGCGGGCGCGGCTGTTGTGCCTGAGCCGCACGGCGGTGGGGGGCGTTACGTCATACCCCCCCCCGCCCGCCCCCCCCCCCCCCCCATGACGCCCGTCATCGCCGATGAGAAAGAAACGCGCTCATTTCGATTCCCCCGATCCGAGTCGACTGGATGTCGGCGGCCTCGGGTTCCGAGCCGGTCCGATTGCGGATTCTTGTTTCGGCTCCGTCGGACGGGGTTAGGACGAGGATAAATCCGTTCCAGAGCGTTTCAGATTGCTCTCAGAGCGTCCCAGAACGCTCTGAGAAGGCCGCGGCGCCTGAGATATCCTCCAAAGCCGCCTGATCTTTGAGATTCTCGATTTGTCGTCACCCGATTTTATCCTCGTCCTGACGTCAACTTGCTCCGATTTCCCAACGGAGGCCTTGCTAGCATGCCGATTCGCCGATACGACGTATCCCGAATTGGCCTCCGGTTTCCGTCGATCCGAGTTGTCGATCCGATTCTGGGCTCTCCTGGGTGCTCGGCGGCTTGGAATCCCCGCACCTGTGCAAGAGTTGTCACCTTGACTGGTCGGAGTCATTGTATCGGCCCTCTTTCCGGCCGTGTTTTCGCAACGTCTGTCGCCGTTTGTGCGCTTGTTGGGACGCTCGGTAGCGCGGGGGAGATCGAGCATTGCACGCAAGGGCTCTGAAGTGGCCCTAAGCTGCCACGGCAGGCCTTACAAATACCGGAAAGGTGCGCGTTTCCTCCCCCCCGGTCATTTCCCATCGCTAACGAACGCCCGACGTGTGCAAGAATCGACACCTTGGCCGGTCCCACATCCGTGGTGGCCGAACGGGCGGGATTGAGAAACGAGGGTGCGACAGCTGCTGCGCGCAGCCGGATTCGGCTCAGCCGCCACGCCTTCTTCTCCATACGTGGTCGCCACTGGCTCCTGGAGGCTCTGTGGAAGACCAGTCGCGTTCCTGCCAGGGCCCAGGATGGCCCTGGCCAGGCAGAGCGCAGGCATGCAGCCCATGGTGCTGGCAGGCAGGCAGCCCAGGCGTAGCCGTACGGCTGCCTCGCCTGCGCCTT
Source organism: Prorocentrum cordatum (assembly GCA_963575745.1). Classification (NCBI taxonomy): domain Eukaryota; class Dinophyceae; order Prorocentrales; family Prorocentraceae; genus Prorocentrum; species Prorocentrum cordatum. The sequence continues at coordinate 381,090 of CAUYUJ010000137.1, read as the reverse complement.
CCCGGCGCCCCGCCGGCACCGCAGGCACCAGCCTGTCCGAGCTGCTCGTCTGGCGCCTGGCACAGATGGGAGGGGGCTGCCGCCTCGACCGCCAGGTGGTCTCCGTTTGGCGTTGCGTTGCGTGAGGGCGGTCTTGGAGCGGGGTATCGTCGAGAAATGAAAGAATCGGGTACAGCCAGGACCCCGGGAAAGGGGACCCGGTTGGCTGTAGGGCCCCGGAGCCTGCAAATTGGCCAGAATCACTGAACCAGGTCTGCCGTAGCTGGTGTTTTTCGGGTGACGGAAGTTCGGGTTAGTGGAACGGGGCTTGGGGGGCGTCCCCCAGTACACATCATTAAACCAAGTCCCACTACACCCAGTTCTGCCAACGCCCGTAAGAAGCCTTACAGCTAGACCAAGGTAATTATAAGATCGAGGTCGGGTTTGGGAGGGTACCCGAAGGTTCTTCGTGTGTGTTGGGCGTTCTCGTGCATCCTGGGGGAGAGTACCCTCGAGTGATCTCATGGCTTTGGATGTTTTGGCCGGCGAAGGGTCTCATGTTCCTGAAGGATGTTCGTCTGTCTTAGGTCCGACTGCAACCCCACTAGCACAATGAAGACGTAACCTAACTGAGGTCCCCCATCTCTGCACTTTGGGCGGTTTGGCTTGGTGCATCTGCGGAGAAGGTCCCTTTACACTTCATTATTTGAGCCTTTTGACTTTAAGTTCGCGCCCAGGCCCTTGGGATTTTTTGAAAGCTTCGACTTGGGGGGGTCTGCGAGGGATCGTCGACAGAGTAGAGGCCCACAGGAGGGACAGCAGGGAGATTTTTACCAGGCCCAGGCGAATCGTACTGGGCACTTTGTCAGAGTGGTCTCGCGCTTCTTGGAAACAATATTTTGGGTCTCTTGGGGGTCTCCTTGGGGCCTCTTGGGGGCCTCTTGGGGGCCTCTTGGGGGCCTCTTGGGGGCCTCTTGGGGCCTCTCTTGGGGCCTTCGTGGGGCCTCCTGGGGCCCTCTCGGGGGGGAAAGGTTGAGTTTTCGGTTCGTGGACTCCCCTTGGGCCTCTCTTGGGACCGTCTCAGGGCCCTTTTGAGCCGTCTGGGACGCCTCTTGGACCGTCTTGCTGCCCTCTTCGGCTGTCTTGGGATTGTCATGGGGGCCTCTTGGGCCGTCATAGGGGCTTCTAGGGCCGTCGTGGGGCCATCGTGGGGCCTCTCGGGCCGTTCGGCCGCGCAGAGGCGTCACCATGAGAATCCTGGGGTGTCCCGGAGCAACCTGGATTTGAGGTTCAACACCCCCGTTGGCTGTTTGGTGACACGGCGGGGCCCCTTACCAGACAGTAAACAGGAGATAGGAAACAGCACTGGAGAGACAAACGGCCAAACAACACATGACAACACATAACACATGACAAGAGACCACACACACCTTCGCAGTCTTGCCCCTCCGCTCCGGAGGGGGACGACGGAAATACATGCACGTTTATATGTTCACCATCTCCATCTTTCTATATATATGTAGGGTAGACATACCAGGTAACGATCAATATTTAGGTGTAGAATTATGAGCACACAGAAGACCCTTCGGTGCTCAGCGTCGTATACCATTGTGGCGCCTTGGCGTTGGGGCCCAGCGGGTCATCAGAACCGCGGGCAGCAAATCGTTGGTGGCGTTCTCAGCTGCTTTCCGCTCTTTGCGCCGATCGACGCCTGGATCTCCGTTGTAGCGAGTTTCCATTGCATGGAGTTGAAGGTTATCGCTGTGCAGTTCATCGGATGACGGGTGCCAGGGATTGGAGTGGGAGGAGGCGGTGGACGTGGTGGTTGTGGATGCAAGAGCAATGAGCATCTCGACCAAGCCGTCAATCTGCGATCTTGGAGCCTCGAGGTTCGAGGCCAAGGAGAGGAGGAACAGGGTCAGGAGGAGGATACCTTTTGGAGGAGGAGGTGGTGGAGGCAGAGGTGGTGGGATAGTGATAGACCTCCTACCACGTCGATGAGTAGCGAATTGGCAGTTTTCGGTTCGCGAGATGGCGTCGCGGCCGTCATTTTTGCGGGTCCAGGTCCGTCGGTTTCGGTCCCAGGCCGTTGTCTTTAAAGGTTGTTTTGTTTCAAGGGAAATTTGTCCACCGCCGAACCAGGTCAGGATGAGGATACATTTTCGAGGAGGAGGTGGTGGAGGCAGAGGTGGTAACAGTGGACGCACGAGGAACGACCAGCAGCATGTTTGCGCGGCAGCCGCCGCAGGCATCAGCGGCTGCGGCAGCAGCAGGATCGGGGCCCCTGGCCAGGAAGGGCGGCGGGACCAGGAGCAAGCGCAAACAAGTGGGAGCAAGTGTGGTGGCAGTGGGAGCAAGAAGAAGACACGTTGAAATGGCATCAATCAGGCAACCAACCAACTTCTCCAGAACATGTTTGCTTGCCCGACGTGCAGGCAGACTGCGGCGCATGGGGCGCAGAAGACCAGGGTCCACCAGACAAGCGTGCACGGAGGAAGTGGAACAAGGAGACCTGGACCAGGAGGATCAAAAGGTGGGATGATGATGATGATGATGATGATGATGATGATGATGATGATGATGATGATGATGATGATGATGATGATGATGATGATGAGGATGAGGATGAGGAGGAGGAGGAGGAGGAGGAGGAGGAGGAGGAGGAGGAGGAGGAGGGAGGAGATGGAGGAGGAGGAGGAGGAGGAGGGAGGAGGAGGAGGAGGAGAGGAGGAAGAGGAGTTGGAGTAGGCGTAGGAGTAGGAGTACGAGGAGGAGGAGGAGGAGAAGGAGGATGAGGAGAAGGAGAAGGAGAAGGAGGAGGAGAGGAGGGGAGGGAGGAGGAGGAGGAGGCGGAGGAGCAGAGAGGAGGAGGAAGAGGAGGAGGGGAGGAGGAGGGGAGGAGGAGGGAGATGAGGAGGAGGTGAACGTCGACGCAGTGCAGAGGCAGAGGATAAGCATGGACCATTGATTGGCCTCGGTCCTAAGGCCCTCAGGGGCAACGTTGGAGGGGATAGGCCCAGAGGGGGCAACATCGACCTGACATTGGCGATACATCGCCGATAGATCTGCGATAGGCCCGTGATAGCAAAACCGCACGTTCCCGTGCGGATCGGGCTATCGGGTCCCTAACGGCGATCAATGGACGATTGGGGGTCGATGCGTCCCCCCGAACCTAACCCTCCTAGCGTTGCCCCTCAGACTCAGGTCCCGCCATAAGACCATGGATTAGACTGGGGATGAGGAGGAGGAGGATGAGAAGGAGGATGATGAGGAGGAGGATGAGGAAGAGGAGGAGGAGGAGGAGGAGGAGGAGGAGGAGGAGGAGGAGGAGGAGGAGGAGGAGGAGGAAGGGGTGGAGAGTGAGGGAGGGAGGAGAGGGAGGAGGAGAAGGAGGAGGAGGAGGAGGAGGAGGAGGAGGCAGGACTGGGGTCGTAAGCGGGCTTGGGGCTCGGGGCCACTGGTGCTCCGACTCGAGGTCGTGCTCAGCTCCAGCTGGCGGAGCGAGCCGCGCCGCGTGCGGCAGCTGGAAGAGGCGGACCGACTTCCCGCCGCCGCGCGCGCCATGGCCCTCCCGTCTAGAGGTGCACCTGTTGTGCCCTGCAGGGCTCCCAGATGGGCCTCCTGAGGCCCAACATGAGCGCGAAAGGTTCACGTTGATTCACCCCTCCATTCTCCATTTATCGCCCTCCCATTCAGCAACGCCCGAGGCCCTCAGGCAAGCGGGCCCTGATGGCGGGGGACGAAAAATGACGCGAACTCGGAGGTTCGCGCGGATTTCTCGGATCGGCGCTGGAGCCCCCCCGTGGTGTTTCCGGCGTCGCCCTTGGCGCGCTCCTTGCTCTAGGGAGGGGGCTCAGCGCCGAGGCGAGAAGTCCGCGCGGGCCTCCGCAAGCATATGGTTATGCCGTGGTTTGTCGATTGGTCCTCGAAGATATTTCCTAATCATCCTGTGGTGTTGGGTCCTCGTTTTGAAGAGACGTCGCCCCGCGTTCCTCCTCCTCCTTCCTCCTCCTCCCCTTCCTCTCCCCTCCTCCCCCTCCCACACCCATTCTGGCACACCCCTCACACGTTTCGTGGCCCCATAGGGAGCTCCACCGAAGGCCCCAGTGGCTGCGCCCGCATGCGGTTCCACCCCCCATTCTGGCACACCCCTCACACGTTTCGTGGCCCCATAGGGAGCTCCACCGAAGGCCCCAGTGGCTGCGCCCGCATGCGGTTCCACCCCCCATTCTGGCACACCCCTCACACGTTTCGTGGCCCCATAGGGAGCTCCACCGAAGGCCCCAGTGGCTGCGCCCGCATGCGGTTCCACCCCCCATTCTGGCACACCCCTCACACGTTTCGTGGCCCCATAGGGAGCTCCACCGAAGGCCCCAGTGGCTGCGCCCGCATGCGGTTCCACCCCCCATTCTGGCACACCCCTCACACGTTTCGTGGCCCCATAGGGAGCTCCACCGAAGGCCCCAGTGGCTGCGCCCGCATGCGGTTCCACCCCCCATTCTGGCACACCCCTCACACGTTTCGTGGCCCCATAGGGAGCTCCACCGAAGGCCCCAGTGGCTGCGCCCGCATGCGGTTCCACCCCCCATTCTGGCACACCCCTCACACGTTTCGTGGCCCCATAGGGAGCTCCACCGAAGGCCCACATGCGGCGACCCATAGGGAGCTCCACCGAACTGCGCCGCATGCGGTTCCACCCCCCATTCTGGCACACCCCTCACACGTTTCGTGGCCCCATAGGGAGCTCCACCGAAGGCCCCAGTGGCTGCGCCCGCATGCGGTTCCACCCCCCATTCTGGCACACCCCTCACACGTTTCGTGGCCCCATAGGGAGCTCCACCGAAGGCCCCAGTGGCTGCGCCCGCATGCGGTTCCACCCCCCATTCTGGCACACCCCTCACACGTTTCGTGGCCCCATAGGGAGCTCCACCGAAGGCCCCAGTGGCTGCGCCCGCATGCGGTTCCACCCCCCATTCTGGCACACCCCTCACACGTTTCGTGGCCCCATAGGGAACTCCACCGAACGCTCCAGTGGCTGCGCTCGCATGCGGTTCCACCTCCCATTTCGGCACATCCCTCACACGCTTCGTGGGTGGCCCCATAGGGAGCTCCACCGAACGCCCCAGTGGCTGCGCCCGCATGCGGTTCCCCCCCTCATTTCGGCACACCCCTCACACGGTTCGTGGCCCCATAGAGAGCTCCACCGAATGCCCCAGTGGTTGCGTTCGCATGCGGTTCCGCCCCTTTTTTCTGCACGCCCTTCACACGTTTCGTGGCCCCATAGGGAGCTCCACCGAACGCCGCAGTGGCTGCGCTCGCATGGGGTTCCACCCACCATTTCGGCACACCCCTCACACGTTTCGTGGCTCCATAGGGGGCTCCACCGAAGGCCCCAGTGGCTGCGCTGGCATGCGGTTCCACACGCCATTCTGGCACGCCCCTCGCACGTTTCGTGGCCCCATAGGGGGCTCCACCAAAGGTCCCAGTGGCACTGCCCGTTTGCGTCCGCCACCACCCAGCACAGCCTTTGCTCCCTGCGCTTCACCCACCCAGAACAGCGCTTCGTAGCCCTATAGGGAGCTCCACCACAGGTCCCAGCGGCACCGCCCGCATGCGTCCGCCACCACCCTGCGCAGCCCTTGCTCCCTGCCTGCGTTTCACCTACCCAGTACAGCGTTTCGTGGCCCCGTAGGGAGCTCCACCGAAGGTCCCAGTGGCACCGCTCGCATGCGTCCGCCACCACCCTGCGCAGCCCTTGCTGACCGCGTCTCACCCACCCAGTACAGCGTTTCGTGGCCCCATAGGGAGCTCCACCGAAGGTCCCAGTGGCACCGCCCGCATGCGTCCGCCACCGCCCAGCACAATTGCGGCATTCACGACTGCATATGGTTGGGTCCTTCGCCTGGCTAATTTTTACAGTCTTGGGCTTCCTTTGGGTCTTCTATCCCTATCCATATCCTTGTGCTTGGCATCACCTCACTTCAATGACGATCTGAAGGGTACCCTCAGTTTCTGAGGGCACATCCCTTGCCCTCGCTTTTTGCTCGCCCATCGCAGGGATAGGGACATGTTCGAGGCTTATTACTACGGGCCCCGAGTTTGTCAGACGACGACTCGGAATGCAAGGCTGGCCCTGGGGAAGGGCAAGGGGGTTCGGGGCCTGGTTTCCTCGGGGCCCGTTTGCTTCATGCCAAACGCGCTTCTCCTCCGCTTGTCGTGTTTTGGATCGAGGCTCCACGCCGTGCACGCGCTCCAGCACCCACGCGAAAGGGTTGCGCGTTGTGAGCGTGTTCCTCCCTCCACCCGCGCGCCCCTTCCCCCGCCCGCCGCCCGCCGTGCCCGATTCGGCCACGTGCATCCCACGCCTGCTCCAGAACACGGCTAGGACTCTCGGCGCTGCGGCAAAAATTAGCCTGGCGGAGGACCCAACCATATGCAGTTGTGAATGCCGCAATTGTGCTGGGTGGTGGCGGACGCATGCGGGCGGTGCCACTGGGACCTTCGGTGGAGCTCCCTATGGGGCCACGAAGCGCTGTACTGGGTGGGTGAGACGCGGTCAGCAAGGGCTGTGCTGCGTGGTGGCGGACGCATGCGAGCGGTGCCATTGGGACCTTCGGTGGAGCTCCCTATGGGGCCACGAAGCGCTGTACTGGGTGGGTGAAACGCAGGCAGGGAGCAAGGGCTGCGCAGGGTGGTGGCGGACGCATGCGGGCGGTGCCGCTGGGACCTTTGGTGGAGCTCCCTGTAGGGCTACGAAGCGCTGTTCTGGGTGGGTGAAGCGCAGGTAACCAGGGGTGTGCTGGGTGGTGGCGGACGCAAGCGGGCAGTGCCACTGGGACGTTTGGTGGAGCCCCCTATGGGGCCACGAAAACGTGCGAGGGGTGTGCCAGAATGGGATGTGGAACCGCATGCGGGCGCAGCCACTGGGCCTTCGGTGGAGCTCCCTATGGAGCCACGAAGCGTGTGAGGGGTGTGCCGAAATGGGGGGGTGGAGCCGCATGCGAGCGCAACCACTGCGGCGTTCGGTGGAGCTCCCTATGGGGCCACGAGACGTGTGAATGGCGTGCCGAAAAAAGGGGTGGAACCGCATGCGAGCGCAGCCACTGGGGCCTTCGGTGGAGCTCTCTATGGGGCCACGGAACATGTGAGGGGTGTGCCGAAATGGGGGTGGGAACCACATGCGAGCGCAGCCATTGGGGCGTCCGGTGGAGCTCCCCATGGACCCACCCACGAAGCGTGTGAGGGGTGTGCCGAAATGGGGGGTGGAACCGCATGCGGGCGCAGCCACTGGAACGTTCGGTGGAGCTCCCTATGGGGCCACGAAACGTGTGAGGGGTGTGCCAGAATGGGGTGGAACCGCATGCGGGCGCAGCCACTGGGGCCTTCGGTCCCTATGGGGCCACGAAAAGGGGTGTGCCAGGGGGGTGGAACCGCATGCGGGCGCAGCCACTGGGGCCTTCGGTGGAGCTCCCTATGGGGCCACGAAACGTGTGAGGGGTGTGCCAGAATGGGGGTGGAACCGCATGCGGGCGCAGCCACTGGGGCTTCGGTGGAGCTCCCTATGGGGCCACGAAGCGTGTGAGGGGTGTGCCAGAATGGGGGGTGGAACCGCATGCGGGCGCAGCCACTGGGGCCTTCGGTGGAGCTCCCTATGGGGCCACGAAACGTGTGAGGGGTGTGCCAGAATGGGGGGTGGAACCGCATGCGGGCGCAGCCACTGGGGCCTTCGGTGGAGCTCCCTATGGGGCCACGAAACGTGTGAGGGGTGTGCCAGAATGGGGGGTGGAACCGCATGCGGGCGCAGCCACTGGGGCCTTCGGTGGAGCTCCCTATGGGGCCACGAAACGTGTGAGGGGTGTGCCCAATGGGGGTGGAACCGCATGCGGGCGCAGCCACTGGGGCCTTCGGTGGAGCTATCCCTATGCGGGCCACGCCACGAACGTGTGAGGGGTGTGCCGTGCAGAACTGGGGGGTGTGCCCACCGCGCGGGCGCAACCAGCATGGGGCCTTCGGTGGAGCTCCCTATGGGGCCACGCGCCGTGGGTGCCACGGGGGGTGGAGTGCCAGAATGGGGGGTGGAACCGCATGCGGGCGCAGCCACTGGGGCCTTCGGTGGAGCTCCCTATGGGGCCACGAAACGTGTGAGGGGTGTGCCAGAATGGGGGTGGAACCGCATGCGGGCGCAGCCACTGGGGCCTTCGGTGGAGCTCCCTATGGGGCCACGAAACGTGTGAGGGGTGTGCCGAAATGGGTGTGCGGGACGCATGCGGACGGCAGCACTGGGGCCTTCGGTGGAGCTCCCTGTGGGGCCACGAAACGTGTGAGGGGTGTTCCGAAATGGGTGTGCGGGACGCATGCGGACGGCAGCCATGGGGCCTTCGGTGGAGCTCCCTGTGGGGCCACGAAACGTGTGAGGGGTGTTCCGAAAATGAGGGGGGGGAACCGCATGCGGCGCAGCCACTGGGGCCCCTTCCCCCTCCCCCTCTCACCTCAGCTGGCTTCCTCGATCCCCGCCCGTCACTTCCCCCTTTCGCATCCCCACGCTAAGCCGAGCTGAAGCTACACTGCCACGACTCTCTTCACTTCGGTGGAGCTCCCTATAGAGCCACGAAGCGTGTGAGGGGTGTGCCAGAATGGGGGGTGGAACCGCATGCGGGGCAGCCACTGGGACCTTCGGTGGAGCTCCCTATGGGGCCACGAAACATGTGAGGGGTGTGCCAGAATGGGGGGTGGAACCGCATGCGGGCGCAGCCACTGGGGCCTTCGGTGGAGCTCCCTATGGGGCCACGAAACGTGTGAGGGGTGTGCCAGAATGGGGGGTGGAACCGCATGCGGGCGCAGCCACTGGGGCCTTCGGTGGAGCTCCCTATGGTGCCACGAAGCGTGTAAGGGGTGTGCCAAAATGAAGGTTGGAACCGCATGCGGGCGCAGCCACTGGGGCCTTCGGTGGAGCTCCCCATGGGGCCACGAAGCGTGTGAGGGGTGTGCCAGAATGGGGGGTGGAACTGCATGCGGGCGCAGCCACTGGGGCCTTCGGTGGAGCTCCCTATGGGGCCACGAAACGTGTGAGGGGTGTCCTAGAATGGGGGGTGGAACCGCATGCGGGCGCAGCCATTGGGGCCTTCGGTGGAGCTCCCTATGGGGCCACGAAACGTGTTGAGGGGTGTGCCAGAATGGGGGGTGGAACCGCATGCGGGCGCAGCCACTGGGGCCTTCGGTGGAGCTCCCTATGGGGCCACGAAACGTGTGAGGGGTGTGCCAGAATGGGGGTGGAACCGCATGCGGGCGCAGCCACTGGGGCCTTCGGTGGAGCTCCCTATGGGGCCACGAAGCGTGTGAGGGGTGTGCCAGAATGGGTGTGGGAGGGGGAGGAGGGGGGAGGAAGGGGAGGAGGAGGAACGAGGAGGAGGAACGCGGGGCAACGTCTCTTCAAAACGAGGACCCAACACCACAGAATGGTTGGGAACAAGTGTTCGAGTTCGGGTCTCAAGCGACAAGCGCGGCCACACGTCTCGCCCCCTTGCCCTTGCGGTGACACTCCTTAAGCCAAAGCGCCTGCGGTCCTGCGTCGCGCGGGCACGGGCATCGTCGACGGTGGGACAGAAGGCTAAGCGGAGAGATGCAGTGTCTAGTGGTGGTGGTACATCAACAGCCGTTGTACGCTGCGCCAGTGTACGGTGTCGTTTACCCCCTGTGTAAACATACTGCCTCTGGCCAGCGGGCAGGAGGTGGGTGATGTTTTTCCTCCCCCCCGCCCCCCCCCTTCCTTCCTTCGGATCACTCAGCCCCCTCGCGTGGACTCTCTTGCGGGCACCGTCATTGTCGCCGTTCCCGCCATTTTGTGTGGCAGGAGTGCTCCCAGAAATGCGGGGGTCCTGCATGCTGTTTCTGCTGTTCTCGCCCCCCGAGGGGTGCCTTCTCCCCAGGCTGCGGGGGTCGCCAAGCAAAGATCGGGGACGAGAGAACTGCCCCACCTCCCCCCCTGGCGAAACCCCTGGGCCCAGGACTGGTTCCCACGAGGATGCACTCTCGGCCCAACTCCCCTTTTTCTTTCCGACTCCATTGGGGCACATCGGTCGCATCGGGGGAGTGAATAATCGGAGGAGGAGGAGGTGGAGGAGGAGGAGGAGGAGGAGGAGGAGGAGGAGGAGGAGGAGGAGGAGGAGGAGGCGGAGAAGGAGGAGGCGGAGGGGGAGGAGGAGGAGGATGTGGAGGAGGAGGGGGATTGACCCCAAACAGCCGATAATGAACCCCCTGGGAGAATAAAGTTCGGCGGTTACGGTGCGATAATAAACGTATCCACCAGAGGCCCGAATGAAGATGTTAACAGAGGGGCCAACGCCGAGGATATCTTGAGACATCCTTGGCTTTTTGTCCTCTCTGAGGCATCCTCAACAATGGCTTGTCTCGCTTGAAACATCCTCGACAAATCTCTCGTTTCACTTGAGACATCCTCGAACTATTTGTTTGCTTCGCTTGAGAGTTCCTTTTTACTGCTCGTTTCGCTTGAGATGTCTTCACCGAACGTGTTTGTTTCGTTTGGACGGTCCTCGACGAGCGTGCTCGTCGAGGACCGTCCAAACGAAACCTATTAGATTTTATTTGTAAGCGCTTAACGGAAATTACGATGTTCATCTGCTCGTGTAGGGAGCTCATGTGCCTCGTTCTCCCAGGATAGTCAACCACAACGATAAAAAAGTTCAGGGGGGCACGGAAAGAAGGATAAATGTTGACAGAGAGAAAGAAAGAGAACGAGAAAAAGAGACAGGGGACAGATAGAGGGACAGCGAGAAAGAGAGAACGATGTTGAGAAATAAAGAGAAAAATAGATAGAGAGAGAGAGAGAGAGAAAGACGGAGAGAGAGGGAGAGAGAGGAGAGGAATAGGAGAAGGAGGAAGAACAAATCCAAAGTTCAAACTTTATTAGAGTTTATTTGTAAGCGCTTAATGGGGATCAAGATGTTCATATGTTCGTGTAGGGTGGCTCATCTGCTTCGTTTTCCTAGGATACTCAACCACAGCGATGAACAAGTTCAGGGCACCAGTGGGAGGAGGAGGAGGAGGATGAGGAGGAGATGATAAGGATACATCCTTTAGAAACGTACTGTTTCGCTTGAGACGCCCTTCGGTGTATGCTTGTTTCGCTTGACACATCCTCGAGTATATGCTTGTTTCGCTTGAGACATCATCGACAAGTTTTTCGTTTCGCTTGAGGCGTCCTCGAAGAATTGCTGGCTCCGCTTGAGACATCCTTGAAACATTGATCGTTTCGTTTGAGACTGCCTCCCAAAATTGTTGGTTTCGCTTGAGACACTCTGAAAAAGCGTGCTCGCTTCGCTTCATGTTGCCATCTCAACATAAGAAGGACATAACCTCGATGGCGAACCTTTCAGGTGATAATGTAGTTCGGCCTCCGCGCCCCCGCGCCCCCGACCAAACTCTTATTTGCCGTGGAGAATCAGCTCTTATGTATATGGGGGGGGTACATTATTGTAGTGGGCATGGGGTTAATGATATTACCAAGAAGAGCCAGCAAACAAAATTTACGAGTAATGAGCATATGTTCCAGAACACTAGCACGAATAGTAGTACTAGTAGTACTAACAATACGAAGACACATATTAATAACACGTATAGTAGTACTAATCGTAAGCCACTGAAAATATTAACCTGGCGAAGGACCCAACCATATGCAGTTGTGAATGCCGCAATTGTGCTGGGTGGTGGCGGACGCATGCGGGCGGTGCCACTGGGACCTTCGGTGGAGCTCCTTATGGGACCACGAAGCGCTGTACTGCGTGGGTGAGACGCGGTCAGCAAGGGCTGTGCTGCGTGGTGGCGGACGCATGCGGGCGGTGCCACTGGGACCTTCGGTGGAGCTCCCTATGGGGCCACGAAGCGCTGTACTGGGTAGGTGAAACGCAGGCAGGGAGCAAGGGCTGTGCAGGGTGGTGGCGGACGCATGCGGGCGGTGCCGCTGGGACCTTTGGTGGAGCTCCCTATAGGGCTACGAAGCGCTGTTCTGGGTGGGTGAAGCGCAGGGAACAAGGGCTGTGCTGGGTGGTGGCGGACGCAAGCGGGCAGTGCCACTGGGACCTTTGGTGGAGCCCCCTATGGGGCCACGAAGCGTGCGAGGGGTGTGCCAGAATGGGGTGTTGAACCGCATGCGGGCGCAGCCACTGGGGCCTTCGGTGGAGCTCCCTATGGAGCCACGAAACGTGTGAGAGGTGTGCCGACATGGGGGGTGGAACCGCATGCGAGCGCAGCCACTGCGGCGTTCGGTGGAGCTCCCTATGGGGCCACGAGACGTGTGAAGGGCGTGCCGAAAAAAAGGGGGTGGAACCGCATGCGAGCGCAGCCACTGGGGCCTTCGGTGGGGCTCCCCATGGAGCCACCCACGAAGCGTGCGAGGGGTGTGCCAAAAATGGATTGTGGAACCGCATGCGGGCGCAGCCACTGGGGCCTTCGGTGGAGCTCCCTATGGGGCCACGAAACGTGTGAGGGGTGTGCCAGAATGGGGGGTGGAACCGCATGCGGGCGCAGCCACTGGGGCCTTCGGTGGAGCTCCCTATGGGGCCACGAAACGTGTGAGGGGTGTGCCAGAATGGGGGGTGGAACCGCATGCGGGCGCAGCCACTGGGGCCTTCGGTGGAGCTCCCTATGGGGCCACGAAACGTGTGAGGGGTGTGCCAGAATGGGGGGTGGAACCGCATGCGGGCGCAGCCACTGGGGCCTTCGGTGGAGCTCCCTATGGGGCCACGAAACGTGTGAGGGGTGTGCCAGAATGGGGGGTGGAACCGCATGCGGGCGCAGCCACTGGGGCCTTCGGTGGAGCTCCCTATGGGGCCACGAAACGTGTGAGGGGTGTGCCAGAATGGGGGGTGGAACCGCATGCGGGCGCAGCCACTGGGGCCTTCGGTGGAGCTCCCTATGGGGCCACGAAACGTGTGAGGGGTGTGCCAGAATGGGGGGTGGAACCGCATGCGGGCGCAGCCACTGGGGCCTTCGGTGGAGCTCCCTATGGGGCCACGAAACGTGTGAGGGGTGTGCCAGAATGGGGGGTGGAACCGCATGCGGGCGCAGCCACTGGGGCCTTCGGTGGAGCTCCCTATGGGGCCACGAAACGTGTGAGGGGTGTGCCAGAATGGGGGGTGGAACCGCATGCGGGCGCAGCCACTGGGGCCTTCGGTGGAGCTCCCTATGGGGCCACGAAACGTGTGAGGGGTGTGCCAGAATGGGGGGTGGAACCGCATGCGGGCGCAGCCACTGGGGCCTTCGGTGGAGCTCCCTATGGGGCCACGAAAGGTGTGAGGGGTGTGCCACCGCATGCGGGCGCAGCCACTGGGGCCTTCGGTGGAGCCCCTATGGGGCCACGAAACGTGTGAGGGGTGCCAGAATGGGGGGTGGAACCGCATGCGGGCGCAGCCACTGGGGCCTTCGGTGGAGCTCCCTATGGGGCCACGAAGCGTGCGAGGGGTGTGCCAGAATGGGGGGTGGAGCCGCATGCGGGCGCAGCCACTGGGGCCTTCGGTGGAGCTCCCTATGGTGCCACGAAGCGTGTGAGGGGTGTGCCAGAATGGGGAGTGGAACCGCATGCGGGCGAAGCCACTGGGGCCTTCGGTGGAGCTCCCTATGGTGCCACGAAACGTGTGAGGGGTGTGCCAGAATGGGAGGTGGAGCCGCATGCGGGCGCAGCCACTGGGGCCTTCGGTGGAGCTCCCTATGGGGCCACGAAGCGTGCGAGGGGTGTGCCAGAATGGGTGTGGGAGGGGGAGGAGGGGGGAGGAAGGGGAGGAGGAGGAAGGAGGAGGAAGGAACGCGGGGCGACGTCTCTTCAAAACGAGGACCCAACACCACAGGATGGTTGGGAATTACGACAGGTACAAATCATTCGAAGACCATTACTAACACGAGGCAGACGCATGCTACTACTGAGGATAATAGTCATGTTAATTATACTCGTAAGAAGAATACAAGACTACTAATACGACGACGCAGAAGCAGAAGCGAACGCAGAAGCATACTCTGCGCAACTCTGTGGCCAAGGGGGGGTAGGCCGCTCTTTCAGTTCACCTGTCCCGGGGGCTCTGTGGCCCCACGGGGCCAGCAGCAGGCAAAAGTCCTCGGCCAACCGAACAGAGCATAAGGAACGATACATAATAATTTTAATTTTAATAATAATAATAGTAATAATGATAGTCGTAATAATAGTAATAATAATATTAATATTAATAATAATACTAATTATTATAATAATATTAATAATAATAATAATAATAATAAACGCATGAGGAAGGATACGTAACGCATGCAAGCCTTGAGGAACGACCGAGCCCCTTTTGAAAAGTAAGTGTTCCTTACTCAAGCCGCTCACTGTAGCGTGGTAACGTTCGAGATTCGAAGTTTTCAAACGTGCTCCCGACCAGCCCAGCGTGCGCGTCGCAGCAGCGGGAGGCGCTCGCACACGCCGCGCGCAATGTGCGGCGCGGCGGTGGGGCCGCCTTCCTCACCCCACCAGTGTTGACGGGGTCGTGTCGCGCCGACTCGTTGGCGACCGCACGGCTTGGCGGTCCAGGCTCAAAGCCGCCGGCGGACTTGCTTCCAACGCTGAACGATCTGCCCGCGTACGCTGCGCACTAGGCGCACTGTTCGCGGCGCTGCTGGAGGGACTTTTTGTGTTGCGCAATCGTCTGGAAGTCGCGGGCTCCCGCCGTCGCCTGGTCGACGACCCCCGCCGTGAGGGCGGTGCAGTGCGCGATTGGGAGCTGACAGTATCGGTGTGGAGCGGTTGCTGCGGGCAATTCGTGGTAGTCTATATGTTTTGCTTGCTCGCGAGCCGCGTGGTGCTCACGGGCTGGCGGCACTCTGCGTCAAAGCAGCGCCTCCTGCCAGCGCGAGCTCCGCCGCGAGCGCCGCAGGCGTCGCCCGAAGATGGAGTCAGTTCGGTCATCTCCCTCTTCTGTTTTGCCTGTTCATTTCACCCGTGGCGCACGTGTTGTCAAGTCCTGCGCTCGAGGCGCTGGATGAGCCGTGGGCCGACGCACTCGATGCGGCCACGGGCAACGATTTGCACCATATCCGATGCCACGATCTGGCGCATTTGGTGAGAGCACATCTGCTTTTCGTGTTCCTCCCTCATTCTCCCACAAGGGCGCCCTCGAGTGCGCGAAGTTATTCGCGCTTCGCGCTTCGCGGTTCGGCTCCGATTCCTCCTCATCCTCCCCTTCTACCCTGGGAGGCGGCGCGAGAGCGCGAAGTTATTCGCACTTCGCGCTTCGCGCAGCGTGAAGCGCGAAGTTGGGAGCCCTTGCTCCCACGTCCTTCTCATGAAATCCTGGAGGCCTCGCTCGGCGCGCAATAGTGGTATCAGCTGGTCCTCACGTCCGCCCCGTCACATACGGGGCAATCTTCGTGTGACGAGGCACCGGCGTAAATCCGACGTACATCCGACGTACATCCGACGTGCATCCGACGTGCATCCGACGTAACTCCGACGAGCCCGACGTATATCCGACGTGAATCCCACGTGCATGGGGTCTCAAGTTGCCGCGCGAGGCCTGAAGGAATTTTCTCATAACCATCTCTTCTACCCATCATTTGTTGGTGTCCGAGCGGAGCCCTGGGGCGAGGATGGAGGAGAAGGCGGCGGACGAGGTGGGAGTCGACGGCGACAGGGGCGGAGGTTTCCCCTGTTCGACACTGTGCATGAAGTATCTGCCAGGGCCCCAGCGGACGGACGGAAGAAACAACAACGGGCAGGTGGGCGTGTCAGCGGGCGGGCGGGCGGAGGGGTGCACGGGTAGATGGATCGACGAGGATTTTTCTAGGCTTCTAGATGGGGTCAAAGTAGATGGTGTCGAAGGATCGCTCCGTATCGCCGATGCATCGGCGATGCGGCTCGATGTGGAGCACGAGTTTCCCCCACGCCGACGTCGCCGATGCATTGTTGACGTTGCCGATGCATCGCCGATGCATCGGCGATGCATCGGCGATGTATTGGCCATGTGGCGAGATCCTGCGACCCCACCTAGTCGCACCCTTACATCCAGGGGGGTTCTGTAGACGGATGACGATTTTTTCCGTGTTCTTTCACGTCGTTTTCGCAAATCTTCTCGTCAAGCTCACGTGATGGGGCCCATCGCCACAAGGCTAGCATGCGCCTCTGCCAGGCGCTCCGCTGCGAGCTCCACAGGCTCAATGTCGGCGCGCTCTCCTGTCGTAGGCTGCGCGCTACTTTGAGGTTGCAGTGGGCTGGTGGGGCCGCCCCAGACGCGTGCCCTCTTCCTGGGATGCGGAGTCTCACTTTTCAGGGCCACGCGTCGTTGGGGGAGACGGCCCCAATGGGGGCCACCTCCCCGAATCCAGTTGCTGAGCGAATGGCGCAGCTAGTTGTCGTGGACCAGGGCAGTCCGTCGGCAAGGCTGACGAAGTGGCGGAGGAGGAGGAGAAGGAGGAAGAGGAGGAGGAGGAGGCGGAGGAGGAGGATGCGGAGGATGCGAAGGATTTGGTTACGCGGCAGGAGGATCATGAGGAGGAGGAGGAGCAAGAGAGGGGGGTGGATTATTCTGATGATGATGCTGCTGATGATGCTGATGCTAGTGAGGATGATGCTGCTGCTGCTGCTGCTGCTGATGATGATGATGATGATGATGAGGAGGAAACTGGTGATGGTGATTGTGATGGTGATGGTGGTGATGCTGATTATGATGATGTCGATGCTGATTATGCTGATGCTGGTGATGACGATGCTGCTACTGCTAATGATAGTGATGATGATGATGATGATGATGATGATGATGATGATGATGATGGTGATGGTGATGGTGATGGTGATGGTGATGGTGATGGTGGTGGTGAAGCTGATGGTGATGATGGTGATGGTGGTGGTGCTGATGATGCTGATGCTGAATATGCTGATGGTCATGATGATGCTGATGCTGATTATGATGGTACTACTGATTATTATGATGATGATGGTGACGGCGATGATGATGATGAGGTTGATGACGATGATGATGGTGACGATAATGAGGATGAAGATGAGGATGATGATGACTATGTTGACGATGATGCTGCTGATGATGATGATGTTCCTGATGATGATGCTACTGATGATGATGATGATGATGATGATGATGATGATGATGATGATGATGATCATGCTGCTGCTGATGATGATGATGATGATGATTATGATGATGATGATGATGATGATGATTATGATGATGATGATGATGTGGATGATGATGATGATGATGATGATGATGATGATGATGATGATGATGATTATGATGATGATGATGATGGTGATGGTGATGGTGATGGTGATGATGATGATGATGATGATGATGATGATGATGATGATGATGATGATGATGATGATGATGATGTTGATGTTGATGATGCTGGTGATGGTGCTGATGCTGATGATGATGGTGATGAAAGAGGAGGTCTATGATGATGCGGATGAGGACGAAGCACCATAGGAGGTGGATGATGATGATGCTGATGATGATGAGGACGAGAAGGACAATGCGGGAGCAATCTGGCCGCACCCCAGAGGCGCTGGGCCGCCACCTGGAGGAGCCCTTCTCCTTCGGCGCCCACACGGACGCGTGCGAGGAGAGTGGGGCCCCAGGAGATCGCTGCACGCGGGCGTGCATGGCTCGCTATCATGGGGGGGGATGGCCGGTATGGCAGGTTCGCGCAACGAGTCACACGGTGCTCGTTGCTGTGAGGGTACCTCGAGTTTCGTCGCCTCGTGCGGTGCGTTGGGACTTCCCGGGGCGATCAGAACTGCTGCAATCAGGGTGCTCCGGGTAACCCCCCCCTGTTGCACATCGTCGGGGTTTCTTGTGGGAGGCGGCGACGACCCCAGCTCGGGCTTTCAAGGTTGAATGCCCCCAATGGCCCAGACTCGGCCACGAAAGACGACGACGACGACGACGACGATGACCAACCGACGGCGATGACCGCCGAGCGACGACGACGGCGACGACGACCGCCGGACCGACCGACCGACCGACCGACCGAGCGACGACGACGACGGACGGCGGCCGCCAACGACGACAACGAACGACAACCATGATTGACGACGCCCGACCGACCGACCGACTCAACCGACAACGGCGACCGACGACAACGATGGACGGTCCCTAAGATTCTAGAAGGCCGACCGCGGCGGGCCAGTGTTGAAATCTAGAAAACGTGGGCCTGGTGAAAGTCTAGCAAGGCCTTCGCTTGCTCGGGGCGGTGTTTGGTGAAACCCCTTTTTCCTCCCTCCCCAGAGTCCGTTTTCCCTTGTCGGGGCCTCTTTCTTTCGAACGTCTCCTCACGCTCTTTGGCTTTTTCCCCCCCATACTCTTTGTCCTCCTCCTCATGTTTCTCCTGCTCTTCCTCCATGTTGGCCCAGGTCATCCGTGTACATTCCGCTTACTGTTTGGACGGTTTTCTTCAGTTCCGCCGGTCGCAGCATCGCAGTCTGTGAGTGTCTTGGTGGCGGCGCCCAGGGCAGCAGCAGTTGCAGCCGTGGCCCTCTTGCTCAGCGGCCACGGTCCCGCTGAGGCTGCGGTTGAACAGGAGCCGGCGATGTCGCAGGGTTCCTCGGATAATACAGCCGCTGGCCAAGCGTGCGGTCATGGGGCTCGGATCGGTATCCATGGTATCGATACTGAGTGACACTACAAGTTCTGGACGAACGGAGGCACGGACAGCTCTTCGAACTGGTACGATGGCGAGCCGAATGACGTCGACAACGAAGATTGCTTTCCAATCCACGGCGGCCAGTACAGTTTATCGTTGCCAGTCTAGTTCTCAAGTGTATTGCTGCCAGTCTAGTTTGTCGCCCAGCCCGACGCCCTACCCCGCGCCCTATGTACCCCACGCCCTACCCCACGCCGTACCCCGCGCCCTTCCCCGCGCCCTACCCCACGCCCTACCCGACGGCCTTCCTCACGCCCTACCTCGCGCCCTACCCCGCGCCCAGCCTCTGTTGGGCATTCTTGGTCGTCTTGGAGAAATATCGGGGGCCTCTGGGGCCTGCTTGAAGTGTGGAAAAACAGAGAAACCGAGAACGATGAATCCTTCCGAAGACCAATGCATGGGGCAGTGATTTGTGCCTTCTGGGACTCTCGGGGTGGTCCTCCCGACGCTTCCTTGAGCTGTCGTGGACTGGCTCGAGGATGAACGAGAAGGAGAAGGTACAGGATCGCATTCTGATCCCAAACCTCTCCCGGGACACTCCCTGGGTGCTGGGCGGGGGGGGGCACGGGACCCCCCCCCGGGGGTATGGATCAAGGGAAGGGGTTTCCTTCCGAGTTTGTTGCGGGTTTGAACGAGTTCTCTTGGGCTGGCGACCTTGAAGCGCTCCATTCAGCGACCTCGCCTCGCTCCGGGATGTTCGGCTCTGCAGAGCTCTGCGAAGAGGTGTTCTGCACAGCAGTCGCGAAGCTCTCCCGCACGCCGAGACGTTCGGCGGATCTGTCCAGCGCGCCTCCAGCCAGCAACCCAGTGCTCATGCATGTTGCTAATGAGCAGGCGTTCGCACGGGCAGTGGATCGCATTCGACCGTATGCTCATCTCTTTCTAGGCCTCCCAGATGGGGTCGAGGTGGACGGGGTCGAAGGAACGCACCGCATCGCCGATGTATGCCTGATGCGGCTCGACGTGGAGCCTGACTTTCTCCCCGCCGACGTCGCCGACGTATCGCCGGCGTCGCCGATGCTTCGCCGATGCGCCCCCTCTTCTCCGACCCCAGCTGGGAGGCCGTTTCTCTGGAGGCAGCAGGAGGGGACCCACGAGCCAAGCCGGCGTGCGCCTGCGCGCTCCTGCTCACTGCTTCCCAGGCCCCCCGCGGGCCAGAGCTCACCAACTGGACACATGATCCCTATCCCTGTGTTTGGCATCACCTCACCTGGATGCTAATCTGAAGAGGATTCCCTCAGTTCTGAGGGCACACCCCTAAGGTTGTCATCGCCTCGGGCTTGCCGATCTGAGGGACAGGTATCAGTTTGAGGTTGGTTAGGAGCGTCGAAGAAGAACAAAGACACACAAACAGAAGCTTTTGGCGCTCCGCGCGGATTGCTTGGACCCGCGCCTGGGCCCCCCAGCGGCGCCTCCGGCGCCGCCCCTGGCGCGCTCCGCGCGCCAGGGAGGGGGGTCCGGCGCGGATCCAAGCAATCCGCGCGGAGCGCCAACAGCTAATGTTTACGCGGCTTGTTCTTCCCCCAGAGCGCCCGCCCGCCCGCGCGCCCAGAAGTCCGCCTCCAGTCCATCGCGCTGTTCGTGGAGCGGCACTGTGCCGCGAGGGGGCCTCTGGCCGGGCGCCGCGCGGGCAGGCCCCCCCGCGGAGTCTGCGTGCTGGGCCTCTCTCCCGGGTGTGCAGTGAGAGCAGAGGGTCGGGCCGAACGGAAGGGGGGAATAGGGACAGGTGGGGTTAGGAAAGGGGGGGTGGGGATAAGGACAGGGAAAGGGGGAGAAAGGGATAGGGGGGGGTCAACTTAGCCAGCTCGAGCGAGCCAGAGGGCCCCGTGCACTCCAACCCGCCCTCCTACAACATAAGAAGCAAGTGCGTCGCGTTCGACGCCTGTCGCTCATCTTATATCGTCGGCGGCTAGACGTTCAGCGCGCGACGTGAGCTGCGTCCTATCTTTGCCTCGCATTGAGCAGCGTCGGCGAGAAACAAGACCGCGCGCGATGTACGCCGCGCCCCGCTCCGGCCTCTCATGCTGCATCGTCGGCGACACCATGTCCAGCGCGCGAAGTGCGCCGCGTCTCATTCCAGCCACGCGCGCCGGCGGCGAACCGCATTTGCCTGGGGCACTATGACTTGCCGCCCGCCCAGCTCCTCAACCCGACGGGCCGCAGCGTCGACGACGAGAACATCCATGTTGATGAGCAGGCGTCCCCGCGCGATGTGCACCGCGTCCCGTTCCCGCCACGCGATTCGCATCGCCGACGAGGAGAAAATACCAGCTGGCAAGAACACCGTCGACGTTGCGATGTTTTTTGGCAGGTAGGACGGGGGGTCCCGCGTAGGGTTGGCCAGGCGTTCGCGCGCGACGGTGACTGCCGTAGCCTTCGCGCTCGTCTTCACCAGCCAAGTGGCATGCGCGGTGTTGGGGCAGTCCGAGCTGTCAGATTCGCCGCCGCTGGACACGAACAACTTGACGCCAAACGCTTTGCACAGCGGCAAGCTCCCGAGAGTGGCCGTCTGCGCAGCGCGGCCAGAGGAGCGCAGGCGCAGTTATCCGGGCATTTTTTCGACAATGAGCTTCACGGGCTAGACCTTGGGTGCAATATTGATGCTGCCCATCCGCGAGTCTGGCTGGAAGGGTGTCTCGCCATCCTGAGTCTGCTCGATGCCCGAGACCTGCTGGAACAACCGCGCTTCCAAGGACTTCGTGAAACCCTTGACGACGGCCCCGCTTGTCCCAGATGATGCGTTCCAAAAAGGGCCTTGCCTCCGAGAGTCGAACAAGTGGCCATGTCTTCCTCGGCGGAAGGTCGGCGGAAGGCCGGCGGAAGCAAAACGAGGCCGCCTCCGCTGGCGGAAGCCTGCGGAAGGCTGGCAGAAGGCGGCGAAAGTAAACAATGCGCCCCCAAGAGATGAACACGTTCTTGGGTCAGGGTTTCCAAAATCGCCCAATTGAGGTTCAGGTTCAGCTTTCAAGCCTCTTGAGCTTGGCTCCGAGGTAGGTGGGTGTGAGCTTTCCCCCTGGGGGTAAGGAGGCAGGAGGAGAGCGAGGAGGGAGGGAGGGGAGGGAGGAGGGAAGGCGAGGAGGGGGGAGGAAGGACTGCTGAGGAGGACGGGGAGGCGGCGCGGCCATCGTAGCCATCTTGGGCTCATCGTCGTCGACGCCAGCTTGCGCGGCCGCAAGAGCCGCGGCCGCCGCCGCCAGCGCCGGGGCAGCCCGCCCCTCGGGCTGAGCGGGGCCAGCAGTGGAGCGGGCGGCGCGTCGGTCGCCGCCCGCCGCCGCAGGCGGAGGGGCTGGCGACGCGCCGCCAGCCCGGAAGAGGACCTTCTCGAATTTCCTCGCGTCGTGGCTTACCATCCACCAAGCCACCCCAACACAACCCGGAGGCCCCAACTTGCCCTCCATTCCCAGTGGGGTGGGCGTCGGGGAGCGTTGAAAAAAACAAGCGTGGAGCCCGTAATTGCACCTCCCGGCCCGGAATTCGGGTCGTCGGGTTGGGTTGAGGTGGTTTGGTAGGTATCCAGTAGTTGCTCACGAAGTCTGCGTTCACGCTGAAGTGGCTCTCCACCCATTTCTCGCCAGAAGCCTGGGCGCAATCCATGAGCCCGGTGTCATGCATGCGGCTGGCGGTCTCGTTGACGTGCGCTGTGCAGTTCAGCCCTGTGAGGCGCGATTGTCCACTCGCAAGCGTTTTAGAGATCTCGTGAAGGTGCAGTGCAGACGCATGCCAAGGAACACCCTGCTTGTCTCCAGGGTGCCCTGGGTTTCTTGGGTTTCGGTAGTTTTGCCATGGATAGCGTGACGTTCCTACGCCAACAATCGATCAACGTCCTGGGGTCTCATGGTTGGGTTTCTTGTGGAAGGTTTCTTGTGGTCGGGCCCCCACTGTAGGATGCCCGAAGACGAACGAAGGCACAAAGGCTTGTCGTCGATGGCCCCATAGGAGAGCACGCCGATCGGCGCGTCCTTTTCATCCCAAGTAAGCTCCAGGACGCCCATGATGAACTGGAACAGGCCTCAGGGGAACACTACCGAGGACACCTCGTGCAATGTGTAAAGGAGTTTCGTCAAGGGCACGTGGGACGCTTCGTGCTCGACGCAGCCGCCCATGTCGTTCAGCCTTCGGCCCACCTCATCCTGGATAGCAGCGAGCGCGGGATGCATTGCTGGTTTGCTAATCAGCGTGTTAAGGGTAGCGAAAGAGGCCACCGCCAAGATGAATGTCTGGTTGTTGAAAGCACCGAGCGTTACATCCACCGTCTTCTGCAGTCGCCGTCGATAATGTCAGTGGCCTGGGGAGCGTTTGCCTCCGCGCCCAAGGCTGCGGTCACTGCTTCCGCGACCTCGCTCGAAGTGTCGGAGGCTGGCACGTTCTGGAGAGTGTTCCTGCAGTGGGCCATGTGGGCTTTGCTGATCTCCTGCTGCAAAACGGGCCTCAGGTTCGACCGCGCGTCGAACTCCTGAGCGACGAAGGGGGGTGGGGATGAGGAGGAGGGGGTTGGGAGGAGCAGACGGGACGAAGGAGGGAGGAAGAGGAGGACGGAGGAGGAGGAGGAGAAGGGGAAGGGGAAGGGAGGAGGAGGTGAAGAGGGAAGAAGGACAGGAGGGCTGTCCTTGCCGTTGACCTCGACTTTGCCATGGAAGCAGAACCGCAGCATTCCCCAATGCTCAGACCGTTCCACGCGTTCCCTGGACCCCCCCCTTCTTGGTCCGCGCACATGATCAGGTCATGATGTGCTGGCCCTCCTCTTCTTGACCCCCCTCGTTGGCGCACCCGTTCCATGCTGAAATTGCTGGCTCGGACCGTTGGTGCCCCTGCGGCCCGTGCCCGCGTGGGCCTCCGCAGCAGCAGGGACGGGCGGCAGCAAGATTGAGCACAGGCGTCGCTGAGAAGGAGCGATGCTTTTCCTCATCATACAATTTGTTGCTATGGAAGGAAAGTGGGGGGAGCGAGAAAGTAGTTAGCATTGCCGGTGCACGTCGTCCTCTTCTCTGTTCCTCCTGCCCCTGCCTCGTCCTGCCCCAGCGGAGGCTTGTTCCTAAAGTGTCTGGGGGGTTCTGCTCTGAGAGGGACGATCACTTTCCTTCTGCGTCTGCCATCTGCTTTCCGACCGTGACTTTTAGACGATTGGCTGCTTGTGCGCTTGCCCTAATCTCCCATGCGCTAGTGGTTCACTGTTCTGTGTATCGCCCCTTTGGCTTGTCGCTCCGGTCATCTTCTTTTCTCTCGTCGTGTTCGCCCTCGCCCTCGCCCTCTTACTCGCTTCGCTAATCTTTCCGTTCCTCGACCTTGTTTCTGGCATATGTTTGCGCTGCACTAGGTTGCGGGTGCTCGTGCTGGACGATTTCCACATTCAGCCTTTCGGTTGGAGCTGTGAGCAGGTGAACATAGACGGACCCCAGGCAGTCGAAGAGTTCGTCTCCTCCTTAGTTGGAGGGGATCTAGTAGCGAACTTTCGCACTGCAAGGGCCTGTGAACCGAGTCAGGCTCGAGGTCGGATTGGCGGGACGAGGACGCTGGGAATGATAATGAGCATGAGGAGCACGGAGGGAGGAGGATTCGGAGGCACTAGCAAATCTGTTGGAGGGGCCGTTCGCGGGATCGTGTTCGTGTGTGTGTGTGTTGTGTGTGTGTGTGTGTGTGTGTGTGTGTGTGTGTGGTGTGTGTGTGCGTGTGTGCGCGCGGTGTGTGTGTGTGTGTGTGTGTGTGTGTGTGTGTGCGGGTCCCCGGGCTTTGCATTTGCCTTTCTCCGCCTCGAAGCTGCGCGCGAGGCCGCGACCGCCAAAAAGTGTGCGCGCGTCTGTGTGAGTGTGTGTGGATGTGTGCGGCTGCTCGTCGCCCCCTTTCCGCCGTCCTTGCTCGGGTGGTCATGGCTGCCGGCGGCTGCGAGGCCCTTAGTGGTCTCTGAGTGCTCGGCCGTGCGCAAACGCGCGCGTTTCATTGTTGTCCCACCTTCTACACCCTGTCACCCCGCGCAGGGCCTGCCCGCGCACCTGCAGCGCCCAGTCGGCGCTGCCCAGGCCGCCCTCCTCCGTGCCCGTGGCCGAGAAGCGGATCCCTTGCACGGCCGCGGCGAGCCTGGGCTTGAGGCTGACCTTGTCCGTGTCGTAGGACACGGCGCTCTTGGCGGGGCCGCCGCCCAGCTTCTGCACTGCGGCCACGGGCGAGCCCCCCTCCGAGAGGGCCAGGGCCCACTGGCCCTCCTCTGCGAGATGCCGTGCACCGAGAACCGCCCGTTGTCCGCTGCCAGGGAGTGGCGCAGCCCGACGGGGTAGCGCAGCACGTCCTTGGCGTTCACGCTGGCGACCGAGCCCGACCGCCCCCAGAGCGCCACCAGCGCGAGCCCCGCCGCGGCGATGGCGGTGCGGCGGAGCGGGCGGCCGCTGCGGCTCGGCATCGTTCCTCGGAGGCGGGCTCGGCGGCCGGCCACGCGCGCGGCAGCGGGGCGCGCAGGACGCCCGAGCCTGAAAAGGGCTGCGAGGCCGGTGGCGAAGGTGGCGAGGGCTGCCCGAGTGGCAGGCAAATCGTTCACCCCTGCATTCTGACCGCTGGCGCCTGGCTCGGCAACGATTCCGGGCGTGGCCTGTGTCTCCGCGAGGTCCACTGGCGTGGACTGACTGGTCGTAACCCCCAAGCGGTCGTTTTTCTTTTCGGCCGCCGCAACCCATGGCAAGCCACTTTACCATCGGCCACCGTGTGCGAGACCTATGGCGCAAACAATGGCAGGCCGTGCATCCCTGAGATCAGACGTTGCAACAAAAAATTACAACATCGCAAACAATCACGCCCGCAGCCCTGGACCCTATCTTTCTGCATCACTTTTCGAGCCGGATCGATCTGTGAGAGTCCCAGGTCTCGAAATTAGGCGGAAACTCCTGTGAGAAAATTGCAACGCCAGGATCTCAGGGATAGCAGACCGTGTACTATCGACCGCCGAATGCACAGCCGATGGCGCAACCAACCGGCAGGCCGTCTTGGCATCGGCCGCCGAGTGCGCAGCCCACGGCGCAGCCAAGAGCAAGCGGTCCCGTGCTCGGCCGCCGCCGCCGCGCGGCCTCTGCGCCCGCGCGGCCGACGGCACAGCCAAACGCCCTGTGTGTGTATGTGTGTCTGTGCTTGTCGTTGTTTTGCGATCTTGGCCTCGTGAGTCGGGCTCTGGTGTTCTCGGCGTTCTTGGCGTTCTTGTCTGGCGAGCTGCTCATTTGGAGCTCTTGGCGTCTTATGTGCTCGGCGATATGCTGCGCAGTTTCGCATTCTTGGCGCTCCTGTGTGCGAGCTGCTTGCTCATCTTGCGTTCTTGGCGCCCTCCGCCTCGAAAGGCCCGCGCGAGGTCGGCCTGCTGGCTCTGCTTGCTGCTGCGGAGGTGCGGCTGCTGTCTGCCCCCGCACACCTGCTGCGGCTGCCCGACGCTGCGTGCCCTCGCGCCGCCGCTGACAAACAGCTCCTGCCCCGGCGGGCGTTCGCAGATCGAAAAACGCAGGTGCATCTGCACTCCCAGAGTCGAGGTGCTTTTGCTGTCTCGCGTGGTTCTCTGGGCGGGCCCGAGCCCAATCTGTTTTGGCCGCCTTCCCGTTTCGTGTTTCCACCTAGTTCTTCCAACGGCCTGTACGGTCAGTTCGCGTAGTGTCGACCGGCCGCGATCTTGCCGCCGGCGTTCAAACGCCGCCAGAGACCAGAATCGGTCGATGTTGAACGGTATGACGTCTGGGAAGCGGCGGCCGATCGTTCCAGGCTGAACGGTCCCCGCGGTGTCAGGAACCGCGCCCCGGCCGGGACGGCACGAGCCTGTCGCATCCTCCGGGGGAGAGCACAGGCCTGGATGACTCGCACCAGAAGGGGGGCCCGCCCTCGAGGGGCCGAGGGCTTTGCGCAGCTCCCTCGGCGGAAGGTCAGCGGAGGTAGAACAACATCGCAGGCTAAGAGATTGACACCACCGCTATCGGCTGTGTGCCTCCACCGAGGGAAGAAGATCCCGATCTCGGTGATGGTGGTAATATTCTAGCTTCCAAGGTGACCGAGCTATTACCACCAGCATCGAAATCCAGGATCATCTTCCCCCTGTGGAGGCAAACCCCCATGTGTTGGTGTTGGTGCCAATTTCCAGGCCTCTACAAACAGCTCTCGGGAGAACGGGCAGAGGTTGCCGCTGGCCTCCTCCTGGAGCGATCGGGGGGGGGAGCTCGCTTCGAGCTCGTTTGGCCTCTGCCCCCGGGACGCTCGCCGTCCCTTTTGACGCCCGAGACGTGCATGGAAAGAATGGGCACGATGCCCACCCACACATGTTGCCCGGAACCGACAGCGGCCGCTATTGGGCAGGCGGGCGTCTGTCTCGACCGGATAGCATCCGCGGCGACACCGTCAGGCAGGAATTGCTGTCGGTCTTCTTCCCTTTCCTTTCCGTACCCATTCTGGCTCTGGTGAGTCTTTTGCCGGCCATTATTTCCCAACCATCTTGTGGGTTTGGCTGTTCGTTTTGAAGAGTCAGCGCCCCGCGTCACTTCTTCCTTCCTCCTTTCCCTCCTCCTCCCTCCGCATGCGTCATCCCCACCCAGTATAGTGTTCGTGGCTCCATGGCCCCAGTAGCACCGCCCGCATGCGTCTCCCCCGCCTAGCACAGCATCTCGTGGCCCCATCGGGTGCTCCGCCGAAGGCCCCCGTTGCGGTGTCCGCATGCGTTTCCCCCACCCAGTATACCGTTTCGTGGCCCCATAGGGAGCTCCACCGAAGGCCCCAGTGGCGGTGTTCGCATGCGTCTCCCCCACTCAGAGCAACGCTTCGTGGCCCCATAGGGAGCTCCACTGAAGGCCCCAGTGTCGACGTTCGCACGGCGGCCCCGCTCCATTTCGGCACACCTCTCACTTGTTTCGTGGCCCTTTATGGAGCGCCACCGAAGGCGCCAATGGCTGCGCCCGCATGCGTCCCCGCCCCATTTCGTCACACTCTTTATACGCTTCGTGGCCCCAGCAAGAGATCCACCGAAGGCGATGCCCACAACGGCGATACTCTTACAACTGCACATGGTGCCCTTCGCCAGGATAGTTGTTGTACCTTTCGGGGCCCTCTCAAAGGGGACTTTTTGTAAACAAGGAGGTTGGCGTGCCCGAGAAGGAGACAGTTTTTTGTATCCCCTGGCGATAACGGGCGTGCCCAGGGGGGAGGGGGTGGGCGGGGAGTCTTGCCAGTGCGAATCTTGCCAGTTCGCAGCCATTGGTCGAACCATCCTCTTTCACTTGGTCTTTCCAGCTGGGATTTTCAGAACCCTGGGCAGCAACGTTCAGAAGCCGGGCCAAGGCTGGCAGACCCGTGGCTGCTAAGACGGAGCTCCGGTATTTTTTTTCTTCAGGGAAGCAGCCTGTTTACTACTTAGTGCGCTGAGCTTCCTTCCAGGAATTCGTTTTCTCTTCCGGGAAGACCGTTTCAGCAGCCACGGATTTGCCAGCCTTCGCCCAGCTTCCGAAACGCCCTGGTTCAGGGCCTCCGAGTCTTTGCCCTGCCCAGCGCAATTACCGTGGTGTCGCTGTCCTCCTTCAGCGCGTGTGCCTGCTTCCGCAGCCGGCAGGCCCGATGAAGAGCAGGGGCCAGGGCGCACAGCAGATGCGAGAGCGCTGGGCACGAGCAATGGAGATGGAGATGGAGGCAGGGGGGGGGGGGGCGGGAGGGAGGGAGGGAGGGATCGAGGAAGAAAGAAACGCTACAAGCATACACTTTTTGCGCTCCGCGCGGAGATCTTGCATCCGCGCTGGGCCCTCCGGCGGCGCCTCCGGCGCCGCCCCTGGCGCGCGGAGCGCGCCAGGGAGGGGTGTCCAGCGCGAGTCCAGGAAATTCGCGCGGAGCGCCCAAAGTTTCTGTTTATGTTTTTTTTCTTTTTCAGGTACAGTCAGGCTGTTGAAATATGGCACAGTTTGGGTTCAGAAGAGTCACGCTGTTCCTTGACCTTTCGAGATGGCTGCTCCTATAGCTATAGCTTTCCTCGTGCGCAGGCACTTTTTGGGCCCAACAGGTGCTCGTTCCTTATTCGGCGTTAGTTGTTGTAGCAGCTTGACTGTAAGGGATAAGGTCGGCCACGCGCAGAGGGGGGTAGGGGGAGGGGGGAAGGCTTCGCAGAAGCACCCCTGTTTTTTAGAAGGCGCGGGCCTTGTCTGTAGACGTAAGGGCCCGCGTTTTCAAAGAAACGGCCTCCTTCTAAGAAGCCTTCACCCCTCTCCCCTACCACCTATTGCGCGCCGCCAACGGAAGGAGGCCAGGAGGAGGAGGAGGGAAGGGGGTGTTGAGCGAGGACGGGGATGGCGTCGAGGTGCGCAGATCGAGTGAGGGTGGGCCACCGCCCACTACCACCAATCGAACACATAACATGAAAACGAAGCATTGGGATCAGCCTCGACATCTCGGCTCGAGCTAAACGGTGTTTTGGCGATTTCGTGGACCGTTTCCGTTCTGTCTTCGTTTCGCAGCGAAGTCAGAACGCAGACAGAGCGAAGGAGCACGAAACCAGAACGTCACCAGAACATTGGGATGCGGCACGGCAACTGGGCTCCAGCTAAACGATGTGTTGGCGATTCTGTGGACCGTTTTCATCTTGATTTCGTTTTGCAGCAAAAGCAGACCGAAGACAGAACGGAGGAGCACGAGAGAATACCTAAAGCGAAAAACACTGTTCAGATCGAGCCTTGCAACTGGGATCAGCCTCGACATCACGGAATACTTCACGATCTGCAGAGAGCTTGCCATTTTGACGAATCCCAGGGCGAAGCGTTCCTCCAGGGCGCGATTGTTTGCGCGGGGAACGTCGGAGAGCCGCCGTCTCTCGCGGAGGCTGGGCGAAGGCTGGCAACCCGTGGCTGGTAAAACGGAGTTCCGGGAGGTTGGTTGTTCTTCTTTCCAGGAAGCAGCCCGTTCACTATGTAGTGCGCTGAGCTTGATTCCGGGGATCTTGAGTTGTTCTTCCTGGAAGACCGTTTTAGCAGCCTCGGATTGGCAAGCCTTCGCCCAGTGCGCTGAGCTTGACTCCGGGATTTGTTGTTGTTGTTGCTTTTTCCAGGGAGGCCGTTTTAGCAGCCACGGATTTGCCAGCCCTCGCCCGGCTTCCAATCTAGATCGATGTTTGTGCTCGCGAGCGTTTCCATTTCGAAGTGTGGCGTGCACACCCCGCACGGGCGTCGTTCACGCGCTGGACGGCGGGGACATGTGCACAGGATGGCGGCCTGGGTGGGTGGTTCGTGTGATGGGCGGGCTTGCCACCACCACCAGAAGTTGGAGGGCGTTCACGCGCTGGGCGGCAGGGATGTGAACAGGATGGCGGCCCGGGTGGGTGGTTCTGATGGGCCTGTTTTCCACCACCACCGCCATGAGTTGGAGGGGGGAAGGAGGTGGAGGAGGAAGAAGAGGGGGAGGGGGAGGAAGAGGAAGAGGGGGGAAGGAGGTGGAGGATGAGGAGGAGAAGGAGGAAGAAGAGGAGGGGGAGGAGGACCCCTTCCCCCCTCCAACTTTTGGTGGTGGCGGTGGAAAACAGGCACATCAGTTTCGTGGGCTCGCGTGCGAGGATGAGAGATCATGGGGCACAGCGCAGATGTTGCTCGGCACCCGAATGTGCTTGCGCGCCATCACCGCGCTATCTTCGGTGTAAGGTCTCATTGGGTTCGGTACGTGTTCCACATGTTGGGTGTTCCTCCTTCCTCCTCCTCCTCCTCCTTCTCCTCTCGGACGCCGAATCGGATCAGGAAACGCCTGATCCTGCTTCTCGCCAAAGAGTTGCAAATGGCAACTACCGTCCGTTGCCTCCGCCACGGAAAAAAATGGTATCATCGGGGTCGGTTTGGCGGGCGGAAAAGACCTCCTGCACCGCGCCCAACTGGAGACGCAACTCAGCATGGCCCTGCAGCGGCACGCGGCTTCACTTCCAGTGAGATTGGCGAGCAAAGCGCATGCGCCGAGCCCAGTGTGGGGTGCGAGCTTCGAAAGATTATGCGCGGC
Source organism: Prorocentrum cordatum (assembly GCA_963575745.1). Classification (NCBI taxonomy): domain Eukaryota; class Dinophyceae; order Prorocentrales; family Prorocentraceae; genus Prorocentrum; species Prorocentrum cordatum. The sequence goes on along the minus strand of CAUYUJ010000137.1, from coordinate 350,445 downwards.
GCTTGGGCGAGGGTAGCATTTTGCTTGCTTCAGCTTCAGCTTTGCTTATTTCGCGGGGCCCCCTCTGCGCTCCAGCTTCCGTTGGTCGTGGCGGGAAAATGCACTCGACGCGCCAAAGCGAGAGCGCAGCTTCCAGGAACTGGGGCGAGAGCTGCGTTTTACCTGCTCCCGCTCTACGCCCGCCGCGTCCCACTCCAGCCGCACAGCTGGCAACGCATTCACAACACCATGTCTGAATTTCAACATGCAGAAAGCGTATGCTAATTCCGTAAGAGTCGAGTTGAACGTCGCGGAGGGAAGGGGAAGCACGTAGTGAGAATGGGCACGTGCACGAGGGGAGGAGATGGGGAATCAGGACTGATGCTGATGTGGGCTGGCCCGATCGATTTGGAAGCAGGATGCATCAACATACCTATTCGGGCCGGCCCGATCTGATTTGCTTTCGATGCTTCGGAGATCAGATCCGGGCTGATGCTTGCATGGCGTTCTCGTGCATCCTGGCGCAGCCGCTCCGATCCGATCTTCCCTCTGCCCATCGAGCCCGATCCGATGCGAGCATGTTGACTCGATCCGATTGATCGACTCGATGCTGACTGATCCTGGAGGAATGGAGGGGGGAGAGTGGCACAGGGACCAGGGACACCGGGGGGAGCATGAACAGCGGACAGAAGAGGCGCCCCTTGGAGATCGAGCCTCGAGGATCGAGCCTCGAGGGTCGTGCTTCGGGCATCGAGGAGCGAGCGCGGGCAGGAGCGCAGCTTTTTTTCCGCAGGCAGGCAGGGGCGCATGCGAGGCAGGCGCGACGCCAGCCGCCCGCCCGTGCCGAGGTTCGCTCCCGCGTGCCGGCGCCCATCGACGCGCGCGTGGAGCCCGGCCATGAAGCAAACGAGTCGCAAGGAGGAGGAGGAGGAGGACGAGGAGGAGGAGGAGGAGGAGGAGGAGGAGGAGGAGGAGGAGGAGGACGAGGAGGAGGACGAGGAGGAGGAGGAGGAGGAGGAGGACGAGGAGGAGGAGGAGGAGGACGAGGAGGAAGTGGAGGAGGAGGAGGGCTGCTGGGGGAGCCCGCGCAGTGGGGCCACACGCAGATCCAAACGGGACCTCGCCATCCCTGAAGGGCTACGGAGTGTGACATTCTCGCCACTTTCGAGGGCTGCTGGGGGGGCCATCACAGTGGGGCTGCACGCATATCCAAACAGGACCTCGCCATCCCTGGGGGGCTGCGAAGTGTGACATTCTCGCCACTTTCGAGGGCTGCTGGGGGGGCCATCACAGTGGGTCCGTACGCAGATCCAAGTGGGACCTCGCCATCCCTGGGGGGCTGCGCAGTGTGAAATTGTCGTCACTTTCGAGGGCTGCTGGGAGGGCCAGCACAGTGGGGTCCCACGCAGATCCCCAGAAGACCTCGCCATCATCACGCTACTTTTGCCGAGGTGATTGTTTTTCCACCCCGATGTTTCCTTTTTTTCTTCCCCTCCCCAGTACAATGCCTCCTGTTCTTTTGTACCTCTGTTCTGCCAGTCGGCCACGCACACACTTCGCATGATAATGATATCCGCCGTGCACCCTCTCTTGCAGTGTTGCTGTCACACTATTGTCGGCACACCTTGTATCATCCTTTTGTGCCGATGGGTTGGATACGTCGCAGAAAATTCGGATGCATGTTGAACACTAACGAACTTACCATGAATCATAACTGCGCTTCAAGCAAGCACTGGGTGGATGGTTCAGTTATGACTGTTCTTGCTGTGCAGCATATTTCGTTGTATGTCACATACATCGTAACTATCAGTAGGGCGACCTTGTTATAATCTTTCAGGGCCTTCAAGCCGCGAGGGTTCTCCCGGGTTCTCCAGGGTTCTCCGCGATTTCTGGTCTCTCCACCTGCTCCCGCGGTTCTGAGGGGTTGGGTTTTCCACAGGTTCTCAAGGGGTTCTTTGGGGGGTCTCCGGGTTCTTTGGCTCTCCGGGTTCTCAGGGGGTTCTCCGAGGTTTTTCGGAGTTCTCGCGGGGGTTCTCCGTGTTTGGGGGTTCTTTGGAGTTGTCCGGGAGTTCTCCGGGTTCTCTGGTTCTCCGGGTTGTTTGTTGGGGCTTTTGGGTTCTTTGGATTCCCCGAGTTCTCCGGAAGTTCTCAGGGCTTCTCCGAGGTTTTCCGACTTCTACGTGTTCTCCAGATTCTCCGGGCTATACATGTTTTCCGGTGTTCTCCGACTTCTCCGGGTTCTCCGGCATCTCTTGGTTTTGTTGCTTTTCTGGGTTCTCTGGGTTGGATCCGGGGGGGTCCCAGGTTCTTTGGGTTTTTTTCTCCGAGAGTTCTCCGAGGGTTCTCCGAGGGTTCTCCGAGGTTGCCCGAGGGCTTTCCGCGGGTTCTCCGAAGGTTATCCGAGGTTTCGCCGGGTTCTTTGTGTTCTCTGGGTTCTTTGGGTTCTTCGCCGGTTATCCAGGGCTCTTTGGGTTTTTATCCGGGATTCTCCAGGTTGATTATTTTGGTTCTCCGAGGGTTTTCCGAGGTTTCTCCGAGGATGGTTCTCCAGGTTTCTCTGGGTTCTCTGGGTTCTCTGGGCTTCCGAGGTTTCTCCGAGGTTCTCTGGGGGTTCTCCGGGGGATCCCTGGGGCTTTGGGCTCTCCAGGTTTTCTGGGTTCTCCAGGTTCTCCTGTTGTTTCCCCGGGGGGGTTCCAGAGAGCCCGCCCGTTGAGTGTTCAGGCAGGAGGGAAGCGAGGGGGCGTGAAGAGGGACGAGGAGGGAGGGATCAAGAGGACGGGCAGAGGGAGGAGGAGGAGGAGGAAGAGGAGGGGCAAGGGTGGCCCGCTACGGGCCCTGAGGTTTTTGCATAACTTTCGGGCCTCCGAGGCCCTCCCTGTCGCCCCAGGGCCGCCCACAAATGATGCGTGAGGAGGAGCTGCTCCTTGGGCCGCGGTTCCCTCGGGCCCCGTTCCCGGAATTCCAGCGTCGTGGTGGAGGTGGTGGCGGAGGAGGCGGAGGAGGGAGGCAGCGTCAGGCTGACGCAGTCGCCACCAGTGCCAAAGGCGAATGAGGACGAGGAGTTCCGGGATTCAGGAGTTCCAGGAGTTCCAGGGCAAAGTCCGAAGACCGCCTCAGGAGGGCCCCTTGTGGGCCCTACGCTCGAGCTCGGCCTCACTGTAGGCCTCGGGGAACAAACTCCGCTCCAGGCGATTCAAGTATTCACGGCGGGGGGGGCAACCACTTCAAGGCACCCCCTTTCCAACCCTACAAGTTGTTGATCCCCATAACCCCGTGACCCCGATCATAAATCATACCCCCCTCTTCGACCCCCTGAATATTTATTCTCTCGTGCCACGAGGATTAAATTGTGGAGAGGGGCGCGGAGGCCGAACTTGATAATCCCAGGGGGAAGTTGCAGATCGAAGTTGCCTTTATCTTATTATGTTGGTGATCAACAGCATCACAAACGCTGAGCATGGCAATGGTGGTCTCACCATTTCAGCTTCGCAATCACGAGCGTGTGGCATGGTTTTGGGTTTCTCACCATTACAGTTTTCCCAAGTCACGAACGTGCGGCATGGCCATGGGATTCTCACTTTCTCAGCCGTTCCCGAGTCAGGAACGTGTGGCAGGGCCATGGGGACCGATTGGATTTGGAAGTTACATGCAATTCTCTTGTGCAGTCAAGTTTTAGCCACGAGACCCGAGATCTCTCGAGTCAGTCTTGTGCCAAGATCTGCAAGGCCAGCCTACACGAGCGCCCAGGATCATCATCATTATCATCATCACTATCATCATCATCGTCATCATCATCATCATCATCATCATCATCCCTCGCCTGGGAATCCATGATTATCCCCGCCAGACCCCCGAACTTTACTATCCCCCAGGGGTCAACATCAGGGGCACAGTTACATCCGACAAGACGCGCAGGGCCTTACCCCCATGCTCATATGCATGCGCATGTTGTGGGAGGGGTGGGACCTCACCCCCTCTGGAAGGCCCCCAAGGGAATCGCTAACAGTCACAGCATTGAAACACCCCGTGGACCTCCACGCCCGAACCGGGGAAAAAGACGAGGACCCTGGGCACCGCGGGCAGTTTCGGCCCGACTCGTCCAGGCGTCCAGGTGATGCGGGGTGGGGCAGTCAAGGTCTAGCATCCGCCGAGACGGGCCCTCGCCGCTGGGCAAGGGAGGCCGAGCCTCGGGGTATAGCGCTGGAATCCAGCACCGCCCCAGAGAAACGCCCGGCGGGGGCCAGGGAAAGGGGTCGGCCCTGAAGCAGGCAGCCATTCCAGACATGATCGCATCGCAAAAAAATCAGGACGGGAGGTTTTTGGTATTTTCGGCCCCGGGGGGCCCTCGTAGGGCCTCGGGACTTTCAGACAACTACTCAGGATGACAATCCCGCCCCAGGGAAAGGGTCGAGACTTCCGGGGACGCTGTCCTGAAACAGTCAGGACGTCGCATGCCTGGGATCGTAAAGCGCAGAACAGCACAGGGACAGAGGCAGCGGTGCCACACTTGGGGCAACCCCAGAATGGCCCCATTGCTCATGGTCCCCCCGCCGCGCGCAGGTGTCCGAACACAAGATGCAAATACATGCCGCGTGGCAGATGCATGTAAACAAGCAAGGCTCAGCAACCGTGGCAAAGCCCAGACAGACCAGGGCACAACCGTCACAGGTGTGCGGGCCGCTGCCAGCAAAAAAAGAAGCACAGGCTGACGCAGGGATAGAGCCAACGGGACCATACTTGGGGCAACCGCGGAAAAGGCCCTAATGCTCATAGTCGCCCAGCCGCCCGCTGGTGCCTGAGCACATACATGCAATACATGCCGCATGGCACACGCATGCAAATAAACGAGGCTCCGCCACCGAGGCACAACCCAGACAGACCAGGGCACAACCTGCACAGGAGGGCGGGCCGCAGGCGGCAGACGGAAAAGCGCAGAACGACGCAGGAACAGAGCCAACGGGACCATGCTTGGGGCAACCCCAGAAACGGCCCCATTGCTCATAGTCCTCAGCCGCCCGCAGGTGCCCGAGCGCATAACATCAAATACATGCCCGTGGCACATAGATGCAACGAACCGAGTCTCTGCCACCGTGGCAAGCCTTGACAGACAAGAGAGCACACTTACCACAGGAGTGCGTGCCGCTGGCAGCAAACAGAAAAACTCGGACAAACAGCCGACATCCACGGAGATGCGGCGCCCAGAGGTTGACGCGAGCGAAGGGCCCCTCCGTGCCGCCAGGCCCGCACAGCCGAGGCATATAAGTGGAGGACCTGAGGCCTGCAACTTCCACCAGGCTGCTCGCGCTTCTGCCTACTGATTGGCGCTCGCGCGGAGCAGTGGCACCACGTGCAACGAACGCCACCCGACACCCCCTCCACCGCCTCCAGATCATGGGATAGCAGAGCGCGTTGCGGTACAGAATCGCCCAGCACCCTTGGTTGCGTCGGCACCTTTGGGGCTGAGGCAGCTGCATGCTGCGCAGCTCTCGACAAGAAATCCAGGGTGCGGTAACAAACTATGGGAGACTCTCGAAGCTGAGCCGTCCAAACCTCGGGTAGCTCATGCTCGGCTGCCCCCAACCTGGCGAACAAAAATCAGCCTGCGCATTGCCGATGCAGTCGACTATGCCCTTGGCCCAGGCTCTCGGCCCCGATCTTTTGGTCCACCAGGACATGCTCAACATCGCGGCGGGCCGGCCCTGGTCGTTTGGTCAACCAGGACCTGCTCATCATCGCGGCGGGCTGGGGTCCAGCGGAACGTAGGCCTCTCAGGCTTGCTTCGATACAGCTCACACACTTGCCTCCTGACCGGCGCGTGCTTGGCCGCGCCCGCGGCAAGGCCTTGGCCCCGAGAGACTCCCTTCGCAACCGCGGGCAAGTGGTCAGACACTGCTTCGGGGCCCCGCGGCGCAACACGCAACGCATGGAGCATGGCCTGGCGTTCCACCCTCGGGGCCGTTTGGAGCAGCCCCGCAAGGGCCTCGCACGAAGCCCCCGCGGGCCAGCCCCCGAGGGACAGGGGGGCCACAGACCAGCCGCACACCCGGTGGCCTCGGGTGCCCCCGACGGCGCCAGGCCACTCCCGTCCGCGCACGGGCGGAGAAACCCGAGGGCGCTCTCTCCGCACCCCAGGAATCGGAACGAACGCCGTCTTGACGGCCACAGGAGGGATCTGGATTGGGAGAGAAGTCAGGCGATCGCAAGCATGGATCAAGGGGGCGTGGATTAGCGACGGGTCCCGTTTCCGTGGGAAATCGCGGATTTCCGCCGCCGAACGAGGCGGCGCCGGCCGCGCGTTGGGGAGGGCACCACCCCCGATCGATGTATTTGGCGATCGCGCGCCAAATCCATAAATCGCTAATCCATGTTTTCGCGTCCCCGAGGAGAAGAAGGCAGCCCGTGCACCAGCTCGGGGGAGTCGAAATCGGGAGGGATCCCATAGGCCTGCCTTTTCAGCCACTCGCCGTGTTCTCAGAGCAATCAGCTGCATCAGCGGGCGTGCCTCCGGATCGATGCTCTCTGACCAGAGCAGTTCGCATTCGTAAAATTGGTGGCCCAGCGTGCCCTGCGGGTGCCCACAGAGATCGCATTTACTGCTACCGACATAGCCATGCTGGAATTGCGGGCGGCTGGCCACATGGCCCCAGTCCACAGCGCCCTAAGACATGATCTTCCGACTCCCTGCAGTTGCCGAAACCCGAGCCTCAGAGCCCTCATCCAGACAATTTCGTGCCCCCCACTGGGTCTCAGGAAGACTAGACACCAGCTGAACGCCCTGTGCCCTACTTGTTCCAGTTTCCAAGGGATGCCTGACATCACAAGGTGAGGCGCGACAACGAGACATGACCTGCTGCTGATCAGACCCGATGTGGCGCGGGCCTATCAGCTCCCACCCCACGCGCTGCAAAGACAACATGACGGCACCTACGGGGCCCCTGACATTGGACCAATGAGGCTCGACACGCAAGGCTTGGGACGCCGCCTCCCACGCGCGCCCGCTTTTCCCAGACCCAGCAGCAATGCCTGATCGCAAGGGGAGAGGTAGCATCGTGAATAGGGTCGTCAGAGGGGTCACGATGGGTACGCGGGTAGGGGGCGACGCGGCAGCTGCCTTTGCTCCCATGAGCGAAGCAGCCAGCGCTCTTGGACTGCGGAGAGTGGCGTCCGCGTCGCTTGAGACAGCAGCCCCGTGGCTACCGCATGGCATAAACCCCGATCCCCCGGGCCCCGCCGCCCTCCCACCCCCCGCCGCCCGCCGCAGCATACTTCGGCGATGCCCCCTGAGGTTCAAATGCCTGCGCCTTGGAGGCTCCGTCGTGCAAAGGGAGCGCCTTCCAAACATATCATGTCCTAAGTTGCGCATGTGCTTCTGGTGTCGGAAGCCGATCGGGCGGCCCGTTGAGGCTATATTCTTCTCAGCGGCCACGCTGGGCGCGACATGGCCTGACTTGTTCAGCTGCGAAAGGAGGCCTATCGGCGAGACCTCGCGACAGAGCTCGCGCGGGGCCGCGAAAACAATCTTAGCTTAATTTTTGTCAGCCCCTTGCCGCTGCAGCGACGCATCATCCATGAGCGCCCGCGCGCTCGCCGAGGGGAAGCGAGCGATCACCCGCGCAACAGGTTGACTTAGCACGGCAAGCATCACGGCCAACGCAGCAGGGCACCTCGCTAAAATATCCTGACCGCCAACATGGGCGTCCGAGAGGGACCCGTGCGCATCGACCCTTCTGGGGGCCATGTAGCTCTGTGTGAGCATCCGACCCATCCTGAGCGGGGGCCCAATCTGCCAGAACAACTTCGAGTACACCAGGACGTTTTACCACCTCGTAGCACTTAATCATCTCACGCGGTACCGACACGGAATGCACGCGCCTAGCCTTCGACATTTCCGCAGCGAGATTCAAATCAAAGGCCGAGTCGCTCGAGCCCTTCTTCTTCCCCGCCCCCCCAATTTCCTCAGTCCTGGCAGCCAGCCCCACCTCTCGGTCACGGGCCTGCGCAAACGGCCCCTCGCACGGAGGAGGGAGCCGTGGAGGGCAATCAGCTCGTGCTTCCCATCAGCCTTCGGGAGGCGGACCAGGCGACTGACAATGCGCTTCGCCAGCCAGCTGCCCACCCTCTCGCAACTCACTAGACGGGCGGCGGCCGCCTCCAACACCCAACTGCCGTGCGCGCAGGGCATTTGGCAATCGCCGCTCGCAAACCGACGACCGTGATATTCGGAAGCGACGGCCAATCATCGGAATCGGGCGGCAGCTCTGGCGCGCGGCAACCGGGCTTCGGCCAGACTTGGGCCCGCTGGGAGCAAGCCGCATCGGCCAACTCGTGTGGTTGCGCTCGCTCGGTGGCATCGATCGTCTCCTGGAGCCCATCGGGGCTTGGAAAACCGCGCGCCTGCCGAGCGCCGCCCCAAAACAACTATCCCGCGCCCGGGCCTTCCATGGGGCCCCCCTCTGGGCAAGGAACATTGCCTGGCGAGCTTCGGCCGCAAGATCGCCAGAGACCGCAGTGCCTGACAGAGAACAGAGTGCGAGCCAGAGGGTCGAGCTCCGTCAGCGCCCTGCCTTGCCTGGCCACGTTCCTCGCGGGCGACTCGGTCTCGAGCGGCAGCCGCGCCGCTCGCTCCAGCCTGCGCTGCTGCTCGCCGCACTCTGCGTTCCGCTTTGGGATGCGCATCGCCAGCGCATGGGTTATCCTGCGAGTCTGTCGGGCCGGCGAGCCGCCGGACACCGCGCTGAGTAGACCGCGTCGGCCCTGGGCAGCCGCGCGTTTGCCGCCGCCGCGCCCCGCTGTCAGTCGGCTTCCTGCGGCCCAGCCCTTCCAACGCAGTTCCTCCTCGTAGGTCCCGACGCGCCATGCCTATTGAGGGGTTCTTGCTCGACGCCCGCAACCGGTCGGCCCCACCCAGTACATTGTCAACTCGCCGCCCGTGCTAGCGCTATCGACGTTCTTTGCCAAGCCAGTCCATGGGGAAGCGCGCGCATCCTGGTGGCGCCCGCACTGGGGCCACCTTCGGCTGGCGCGGTGCCCGCGCCCACACTGCTGCCTCTGGCCCGCGAAACGGCACCGCGACAGGGCGACGGGGCGACAGATTGGCCGTCAGGCATGCCCCTGGGGGCGTCGTGCGGATAGACCTGTTTTCGCTCATCACAAAGTAGTCTATGACTGATCTAGGGAGGCTCTGCGTACAGGTAGGGGTCGTAGATGCGACAACGACGCCTTCCATGGCTGCTGCCCAAGATTTCAGCAGCCCTGGTTGAATAGTGAAGCCCGCCCCCTCTATCCAGTCGAAACCGACTGCCTGCGCGCGCTGGATGTAGCTAGCAATCCCCCGTCAGAATTGCAACGTTCTTCGGGCCAGCCAACTCATCCACCTACAGGTGCGCCGCAATGACGATGATGCCTTCTTTCGCCCTCGCATGCGCGTGGCCCGCCACCGCTCTGGATGGAACCAGGACCCCGCAGGATGAACGGCTGCGTGATCTGCACATCAGTCGGGCATGACGCCGCCACGCCACCACGCGGCCCTCTGCCACCTGGGGCCGCCGTAGCTTCAGCAGCCGCCCAGAGACCGTGGTAGCCTGCCGCTCGAAGTCTCGCCTTAAATGGCCCAAGCCTGCCCTCGGTGAAGTGGTGCTCCTGGCAGCATTTCACGCTCGGATTTGCCCCTCGCGCTGGCTGCTCAGCTTCGAGCAGCTCGGCCAGGGGCGTGTGGGAAGAAGACTTAACCGTGGGAGCCTGCATCATCAGCGCAACAAGCAGGAACCATAACTCAACTATCAACACACTTCTGCTCCTTGGCGAAACACGTGAGCTTCTCACCCGCACGCTTGTCTGCCTCGTGCAGATCCTCGTCGCCGTCGGGTACCTGCATGTTGACGGACTGCAGGAACGTCTTCCTGGAGGTCCCGACTGGTCACAAAACGTGGGGGGGGGTCTCAAAACGTGCCATGGAACAATGTTCCGCCGAAGGTTTCATGCCAATCCCCCGGATGTGAAGCTGTGTGCGGAATCCATGCGTGCCGCGTGTGTTCCAGGCGCGATTTCGATCGTCGGCGCTCGCTTCGCGTGGGCGCGCAGATAAAAAAACTATGATTTTGCATTGCGCGTTTCAAGCGCAATCTTCCGGCGATAGGCCATGAGTATGCAAACTCGTTTGAAAGCGCGGGGAACGCTGAGGGCGGCCCAGTGCTACCACGATTCGCGTGGCCAGCGCGGAAGATCGCGGCGAAGCGGCGCGCAAGCGCCCGGACATTAGCCACGGCTGGCGAAGAGAGGCCAGAAGTTAATCGGTTTCTCGCCCCCGACGACGGTCGGGGCCCTTTCGCCATTGTTCTGACTTCAACACCGCGAAACCATATAATTGTTGCACCCGCGTAATCCTGAATCCTTCCAAAACACCATTTCTGGTACGCTGATCATGGGGACCCGTGAAACTCTTCAAAATTGTATGACCGAATAAAGGCGGTGCTATGACGAGAGCCACAGTTTGAAAAGGAACCGCCAGGCCCTTCCGCGGGGCAAAATGGCGGAGTCCACCTCATTCGCCGCAGAGGCCCGCCAGGGGTCGCGGATTTCAAATCGGCCCTGGCCGCGTTCCTTCAGATAGCGGGGTTCGCGCTCGCGCGCCCATGGCTGGCCCGCGGGGCGCGGCGGCGGTTTCCCTTACACATGAAAGCCGCGGTTCGGTCCGGTCCGGTTCGGTTCGATGTGCGGCTGGTTCGGTTCGACCGGTTCCGGTTCGCGTCGCAAACCGGTTCGGTTCGACGGGTTCGGTTCTTTGTCGTAGACCGGTTCGGTTCGACCGGTTCGGTTCGGCCGGTTCGGTTCGACCGGTTCGGTTTTAAGTGTTTCGACCGGTCCGGTTCGGCCGGTTCGGTTCGGTTGGTTCGGCCGGTTCGAATTTATGCAGAGGCAGCCCGATTTCGATTCGTTTCGATTCCAGGCCGTCCCGATCGGCAGCCCCGATGGGGAGGGGGACAGCGGGGGCGAGGGAGGTGGGAGGAGGAGGAGGAGGAGGAGGAAGAGGAGGAGGAGTAGGAGGAGGAGGAGGAGGAGAAGGAGGATGAGGAGGACGAGGAGGAGGAGGACGAGGACGAGGACAAGGACGAGGACGAGGACCTCGGCCGTTGCAGCGGCCCCGCTGGGGCAGCGCGCGAGACGCCGAACGGGCTGGCCTCGTCCTCCTCCTCCTCCTCCTCCTCCTCCTCCTCCTCCTCCTCCTCCTCCTCCTTCTTCGCCAGAGTACACGCCCACCAGGCGCGCGCTGGGCGGCGGCAGACCTGCCGGGAGGCTGACCCTCGGCCGTGCTCCCTCGCGGGCCAAGGGAGCGTCCAAGGGTTAGGTCGGGCGTGTCCCCAATTGCATTTCTCCAAGGAGGCCTCGGAGGAGGAAGAGGTACCCATACCTCCGCTTTTACCCTAACAGCGTTTGCTGACAGGTTTCTAGTAGGCTCAAAAGAGAGCATCATGACTCCTCAAGAATGTCTGGGCGGGTGCCGGGGAGGAGAACCGGGAATCGTTTTTCGCCAACAGTCACACACTTCGTGCTCTTCGACCTCCCAGAACTCCATCCCCGGGCCACATTCTGGAGAACCGGGAACAGAGCCGGGCTTGCTTTTCGCCAACAGTCACACACTTCGTGCTCTTCGACCCCCCAGAACTCCATTCCCGGGCCACCTTTTGGAAAACCGGGAACAGAGCCGGGCTTGTTTTTCGTCAACAGTCACACACTTCGTGCTCTTCGACCTCCCAGAACTCCATTCCCGGGCTACATTTTGGGTGCCCGGAGCCAGCTGTAGGCCACTTCGTGCTCTTCGAGTTCCCAGAACTCCATTCCCGGGCCCCATTTTGGATGCCCGGAGCCAACTGTAGGCCACTTCGTGCTCTTCGATTTCCCAGAACTCCACTCCCAGGCCACATTTTGGATGCCCCGAGCCAACTGTAGGCCACTTCGTGTTCTTCAAGTTCCCAGAACTCCGTTCCTGGGCATGATTTTGAATGCCCGGAGATTTTGAATGCCCGGAGCCAACTGTAGGCCACTTCGTGTTCTTCTAGTTCCCAGAACTCCATTCCTGGGCCACATTTTGAATGCTGAGGCAGGCTGATGCTGCGGCCGAGGCAGGCTGAGGCTGAGGCAGGCTGAGGCTGAGGCCGAGGCTGAAGGCAGACTGAGGCTGAGGCTGAAGCAGACTGAGGCTGAGGCTGAGGCAGGCTGAGGCTGAGGCAGGCTGATGCTGAGGCAGGCTGAGGCTGAGGCTGAGGCTGATGCAGGCTGAGGCTGAGGCAGGCTGAGGCTGAGGCCGAGGCTGAAGGCAGACTGAGGCTGAGGCTGAAGCAGGCTGAGGCTGAGGCTGAGGCAGGCTGAGGCTGAGGCAGGCTGAGGCTGAGGCTGAGGCAGGCTGAGGCGCAGGCTGTGACTGCGACTGCCGTTGCCGCTGCGACTGTCATCGCGAATTCGAGTACGACTGCGAGAACAGCAGAATTCTACAACTGGATTTTCATCTGAATCTTAAGGGGAATGCTTTCAGATATGCTTCTACATATCGCTGTTAGGTTGCTTTGCCGGGATAATCCCGTTTTTTTTTTAGCCTCCTGGGAGGCCCTCGTCGCCGCCGCTGGATTCGCCTCGAACTTCTGGTCAGAACGCTCCCCAGGGCAGGTCCGGGGACCAGCAGTATCGGTACCTTGTGCTCTCCCCCAGGCAGTCCGGGCGGCGTCAACACCGCCACGACGACGGACGGGGGACCACGACGACGGACGGGGGTCCGGACCGGGGGGGGTCCGGACCGGGCCCGGTCCGGACCGGGTGGGGTCCAGACCGGGGAGGGTCCGGACCGGGCCCGGTCCGGACCGGGGGGGTCCGGACCAGGGGGGGTCCGGACCGGGGGGGTCCGGACCTGGGAGGAGTCCGCACCGGGGGGGGTCGCCCGGTCCGGACCGGGGTGGGGTTCGGACTGGGAAAGGTCCGGACCGGGGGGGTCCGTACCGGGGGGGGTCCGGACCGGGGGGGGTCCGGACCCGGGGGGGTCCGGACCAGGCCCGGTCCGGACCTGGGGGGGCCCTGACCCGGGGGGGTAAGGACCGGGGGGGGGTCCCGGACCGGGAGGGTCCAGGGGGGTCCGGACCGGGGGGATCCTGTCCGGGGCCCGGTCCGGACCGGGCCCAGTCCGGACAGGGGGGGTCCGGACCGGGGGGGGTCCAGACGGGAGGGGGGTCCGGACCGGGGGGTGTCCAGACCGGGGGGGGTCCGGACCGGGGAGGGTCCGGACCAGGGCGGTCCGGACCGGGGAGGGTCCGGACTGGGGAGGGTCGGGACCGGAAGGGTCCGGACCGGGAGGGGTCCGGACCGGGCCCAGTCCGGACCGGGGGAACGTGCGGTTGATTATTGGCGGGGTGGTGCCTCGGGACCCGGGTACCCCGGAGGCGGCCCCCTGCCCCCGCGCGGGGGGGCCGCCAAAAGGGCCCGCCTTCCAGCGGTCCGCCAGGCTCGCCCCCCCCAGGCGTTCAAGGTTGAAGCCTGGCAAGGTTCGAGCGCGTTCGGTTCCAGTTCGGCCGGTTCGGTTCCGCCCGTCCAGTCCGGTTCGGCCGGTTCGGTTCCGCCCGTCCGGTCCGGTTCGGCCGGTTCGGTTTCCGCCGGTTCGGTTCGGCCAGTTCGGTTCGAACAGCGGGCCGGTTCGGTTTGCCTGGTTCGGTTTGGCCGGCCGGTTCGGTTCGGCCGATTCGGTTCCAGACCCGGTTTTCGGTTCTCGGTTCGGTTCGCGGCCATCATGCTTACATTCGCCGACGGCCCGTCGTGGGTCGCGGATTTCACGTCGGCCCGCGTTCCGTATGATGAGTGAACTTGCGCTCGCGCGCCCGAGGCCCGCCCGCGAGGCGAGGGGGCGGATTCCCTTTGATGTCCCCTTTGCCCGTCGCGGGTCGCGGATTCCCGATCGGCCCTCCTTGAATCGCGAACGAATCCTCACTCGCGCGCCCGCCCGCCCGTGGGGCGAGGCGGCGGATGTTCTTCCATTCGCCGATGGTCCGTTGTTGATCGCGATGTTCGAATCGGTTTTGTATGACTTCTGCGCTCGCACGCCTGCGGGCCGCCCTGGGGGCCAGGCCGTGGGCCCTCCTTTCGCCAAACAGAAAACAGAAAACAAACAAAAACACGCCCAACCAATCACAAGCCAGACAAGCGCTAAACACCAAAACCAATTCAAAGTTAGTCAAAACACAACATGGGGTAAACACATAATATTAGCAAACGAATTTGTGCTCTCGCCTGGGTGCCCGTCACTGTTTCGTGGCCCGTGCTTGCCCGCGCGGCATGACGTCGACCCTGCTTGGCCGAGCTCTCCGCTTGGCCGAGCCCTCTGGCAGCCGTTGCGGGTTGAGGTCCGGTCGAGGGTTTTATTTGCATACCACCATGGCAGGAAAGCCCGCTGCGCAGTCTTCAAAGATGTCGCCCGACAGCGCGCAGCCGTGCATTCGGGAGCTCTGGGAAAAAATGAAGGAACATAAGACACAGCCACTGCAAACGCAGATGCAAACACAACACAAGGTAATTGTTCAAAACAGTGATGGGTCGTTTCGTGCATCGCCCAACTTGCCGCGCATGTTCGGCATGCACAAGTTACTCGGTCACCATGCGAGCCCGAAGTTGCCGTCGTTCGCCCAGTACGTGCGTGCTGTTGACGAATATTTCATGCATCTCATTCCAGGTGATCAGGTGATTGGAAACACGTGTTACAATCATTGGGTACACGCCCAAGCGAAGATTGCGAAGCGGGTTTTCCTGACATGGCGTAAGACTTTGCCTGGCAGACCTGACCAGAAAATGGAGCCCGCTTTCGACCCAGCGACCCGGATGGAGCCAGCGGACAAGAAACGCAAGGTGACGAAGGTCGACGTCGGCGGCGCCGACGAGGATGCTGCGCGCAGCTCCAAGGATGACAGAATGGTTCCAAACGTCCTACTCGTCGTCGCCGTCGTCGTCGTCGTCGTAATCGTCGTATCCGTAGTGACGGGGGCCGTTGTCGTCGCAGTCGTCGCCGTCGTCGCCGTCGTCGTCGTCGTCGTCGTCGTCGTCGTCGTAGTCGTAGTCGTAATCGTCGTCGTCGTCGTAGTCGCGGCCACCCTCCTAACCACGGGAAAAGGAAAGTGAATAGCACAAGGAGGAGCACGCGGAAAGGGGAGGGCTGGCTGGTGGCCACTGCGGGCATTCTTTGAGGGCTGCAGGGGCAGCACCCCGAGGGCAGCCGGGAGGTGGACCAGCCGCGGCCTGACCTCAGTCGGCTCCCACATCCGCGCACAGGGGACAACAGCTCTGGTGGAAGGAGGGCACCCCCACCTCCCTGGCGATCCCAGGGGAAGCAGGGGATGGAGGGCATCCCACCTTGCACCAAGGGTTTCCCGAGTGAGCGCACGTGAGTGCGGACAGGGAGCTGTAAAAGGGATCCGCCCTGGGGTCAGCCATCCAGTCCTTGCAAGGCATACCGCAGTCTGCCAGCGTGGGTGGTGGAGACCATCCGGATCCGCTCCCAGCCCCCACCCCCGACCCACCTCCGCGGCCTCAGTCCTACCTGACCCCCTTGGGGCCAGGACGCACTAAGCAACCGGAGACGGCAGGGCGAGGGCGAAGGCGACTGAGTCTGGACGGAGGAGAGGACGGGGACGAGGGAGGAGGGAGGAGGGAAGAGGGAGAAAAGGATGGGCTGGCCTGGGCTGGCCTGGGCTGGCCTGGGCTGGCCCGGGCTGGCCTCGGCTGGCCCGGACTGGCCGCGGCTGGCTCAGGCTGGCCTGGGCTGGTCGGGGCTGGCCTGAGCTGGCCTCGGATGGCCTCTGCTGGCCTGGGTTGGCCTGGGCTGGCCCGGGCAGGCATGGGCAGGCCCGGACTGGCCTGGGCTCGCTCTCGCTGGCCTCGCCCCAGAAGGAAGGAGCAGGGAGAAGGGAGCAGGAGGCAGACGAGAAGCGAGGGGGCACCATCCGGAGAGAGGGGGGCGCGCTGAGATGCCCCGGAGGTCACCTTCGCACGGCTCCTCTCGGGCCTCTTCCGACGGGAGGGGGGGGAGGGGAAGCACTGGGATGCCCCAGAGGTCACCTCCACACTACTCCTCTCGGGCCTCTTCCGACGGAAGGGGGGGGGAGGGGAAGCACTGGGATGCCGCGGTGGCTCAAGCCGCGGTGACTCAAGCCGCGGTGGCTCAAGCCGCTGCCCCCGCCCTCGACCCACCTCCGCGGCCTCAGTCCTACCTGATCCCCTTGAGGCCAGGGCGCGCTGAGCAGCCGGAGACGGCAGGGCGAGGGCGAAGGCGGCTGAGTCTGGACGGAGGAGTGGACGGGGAGCCCTGGAAATTCCACCACTCCCAGCTCCCATCAGGTGGGGGAACCCAGCACCCCCGGAGATGGGGAGGGGCTAGGAAGATCAGGGGATCCTCAACGCACTCCCTCCATCCAGACAATCCGGAGGGAGGGGGGGGCGCAAGGGCGACAGGGGAGGGCGCGGCCACCCTCCTAACCACGGGAAAAGGAAAGTGAATAGCACAAGGAGGAGCACGCGGAAAGGGGAGGGGAGTGGGATTGGGGAAGGGTTGAGCAAGATGAGGAGGAGGAATGGATTGCGAGTAGGAACGGATGAGGATGAGGAAAGACGGAGGAGGAGGCAGGGATGAGGGTGGGAGGGGGAGGGCGAGGACAGGAGGAGGAGGAGGAGGGTGGAGAGGAAGAAGGAGGAGGACAGGGAGGAGGAAAGGGAGGATGATGACTTCGACAGCTTCGACCCCGGCGGGACGCTCATCGACAAGCGCGCTGGAGATTATTTCTCAGAGGCCCCCCTCCAAACGAACCGCCCCGACCCGTAGTCCCCCAGAGCAACGCCCCGACCCTTGTCCTCGGATGTCCTCTGATCTCCCCAGTCGGCCCTCTCCTCGTTTCTCCTAGAGAGGTGGAGGGTGGGAGGGTTGATCGAGGTAGGGCGGGGGCCCGCCGAAAGGATGGCGCGAACGAGATTGCGGTGGCGGAGGCGGCCTTCGACCTCATGGGGGAGGGCGAGGAGGGCGGCGGCGAGCCCGGCGCGGAGGCGGAGCACTGGCCAATCCCATAATCCTTCCCCCCTTCCGCCGTCCTCCCTCTGCTGACTTCTCCTTCCTCGCCTCCCTCGCCTCCCTCATCCCCGATCTCGCTCGTCCAGGTTCCGTCGCCTCACTCACCCGCCCCAACCCCCCTCGGCTCAATCGTCGGTCGTGCCGAGGAAGAATGGAACCTGGGCAGGTGAGGAGCAGGGATGTAGGCGGGGGCGGGGGGGGGGGATGACGGGGCTGGCCGCTGCCCCCGACAGGCGGCCGCCATCGTGCTCGACGAGGGAGCGGACTCTCAGGACAAGGAGGCGCCTGGGATTCTCCTTCTGACTACCTAGCAGATCACCCCAACCCAACCCGAAGTCCCGAATGCCATGTTTAGGGGAGGTGCGAGTCCATCGTGTTTTTCGATGTTCCTGGAGGCCCCCCCCACTGGACATGGGGGCGGATTGGGGCCTTCGGGATGGGTTGGGGTGGCTCGGTAGGCAGTGATCCTCCTCCTCCTCCTCCTCCTCCTCTTCCTCCTCCTCCTCCTCCCCCTCCTCCTCCTCCTCCTCCTCCTCCTCCTCCGCCTCCTCGCCCCCCCCCTCCCCCGGTGCCTCGGAAGACAGCTGCGCGGGCGCCCCGAGGCCGAGGGCGCGGCGCCCGCGACAAGCGCGCGCGAAGAATGCCCAGACCCGCTTGCTTCCACCCTCCTCTTCGTCCTCGTCCTTCTCCTCCTCCTCTTCTCCTTTCTCGTCGTCGTCCTCCTCTTCGTCCTCCTCCTCCTCGTCCTCCTCCTCCTTCCTCCTTCCTCCCCTTCTTCTCTGTCTCCTCCTCCTCCTCCTCCTCTCCCTCTTCTTCCTCCTCCTCCCTTCCCCGCCATGCCTGCCCAACTCCCCCTTGCTCCCCCGCCGCGCCCCGGCAGAGCCGTGCCCTGCAGAAGACGCGGCCTCTCTCTCTTCCCCCCCATCATTCCTCCTCTTCTCCCTCCTCCTCCTCATCGTCGTCGTCGTCATCTTCATCATCATCCTCATCGTCATCGTCATCGTCATCATAATCATAATCAGCATCATCATCATCAGCATCATCATCATCATAATGATCACCAACATGGTCGTCATCATCGTCATCATCATCATCATCGTCGTCACCATCATCGTCATCGTCGTCATCATCATCAGCATCATCATAATCATCGTCATCATCATCATCGTCAACATCACCATCATCATCACCATCATCATCACCATCATCGTTCTCATCATCATCATCAGCATCACCATCATCATCATCATCATCAACCCTCTCCCCCATCCTCCTCCTCCTCCGCCTCCGCCTCAGCCCCCTCCCCCAATCCTCTTCCGATCGGTCCTGCACGCGGAGGGCGCCGCCCACCTCGGAGGGGGCAAATACCTCGTCAAGGCCCCGGTCCCCCTTATCCTCCTTTTCCTCCTTCTCCCTCCTTCTCCTCCTTCTCCTCCTCCTGCTCCTCCTCTTTGGGGTGCCCCCGCCCCTCCCTCCTCTCCTCCTCCTCCACCCTCCCTCCCCCACCTCCCCCTCCTCCCCTCCCCCCCCCTCCCCCTCCGACTGCAGCACGGATCGCGCGGGGAAGGTCAGGCAAACATGCGCCCCTTGCCCGGCGCCCCCTCCGCCCCTCCCCCATCGAGGCGCCGCCGCTGGAGGCCGCCGTCGCGGCCGAGGAGGCCATGGGGGCGCCCGCCACGGAGGCCGCGCCCGAGGCGCCCGCCACGGCCAAGGAGGCCGCGCCCGAGGCGCCCGCCGCGGAGGCCGCGCTGGGGGCGCCCGCCACGGAGGCCGCGCCCGAGGCCGCGCCCGAGGCCGAGGGGGCCATGGGCGCCCGCCACGGAGGCCGCGCCCGAGGCCGCGCTGGAGGCGCCCGCCACGGCCCAGGAGGCCGAGGCCGCGCAGGAGGCGCCCGCCACGGAGGCCCAGGAGGCCGAGGCCGCGCTGGAGGCGCCCGCAACGAAGGCCCAGGAGGCCCAGGCCGCGCTGGAGGCGCCCGCCACGAAGGCCCAGGAGGCCGAGGAGGCCATGGAGGCGCCCGCCACGGAGGCGGAGGCCGCGGCCGCGCTGGAGGCGCCCGCCACGCCCGCGGCCGCGCTGGAGGCGCCCGCCACGCCCGAGAAGGCGCGATCCTCCTCCTCATCATCCTTGTCCTCTTCCTCCTCCTCCTCCTCCTCCTCCTCCTCCTCCTCCTCCTACTCCTACTCCTACTCCTACCTCCTTACCTCCTCCTCCTCCTCCTCCTCCTCCTCCAGCAAGCCGCTTGTCGGCGCAGTCCGAGATCGGGGGATGCTCCAGATTTCGCAATGCAAGGGAGGGGGTCTCAACCCACCCAGACGAGAAGTTTTAGACCCCCCCGTGGGGGAACCTTCTAAATCATCGCCCCCAGATCTCCCCGGGCCCTCCAGGATAGCCTGGAAGAGACCCCCCCCGAAATGAGACCCCCTCCCTTCTATTGCGATATCTGGAGCACCCCTCCTCACGCGATCAATATTCTCATGAACTGGCCAAGGCCTACAATGCCCCAGTGCCAGGTTGTCGGGTCTGGGGGGGGATCGGGAATAGCAATGCGCGGCGAGGGCGATGGGAGGACATAGTAAAAGAGCGGAGGGAGGAGGGAGGAGAGTAAGGGATGAGAGGAGGCAGGAAAGGAGGAGGAGGAGGAATAGGAGGAGGAGGGGGAGGAGGAGGAGGAGAAGGAAAGGAGGAGGAGGGGGGAGTAGGAGAGAAAGGAGGAGGAGGATTGAGGAGGAGGAAGAGGAGGCGGAGGAGAGGAGGGGGGGGAGGAAGGAGGAGGGAGGAGGAGGAGGAGGAGGAGGAGGGAGGAGGAAGAGGAGGAGGAGGAGGACAGATACGGGCAAGACGACGACGGCGGATCAGCAGCGTCGGCAGGCTGTGCCCGAGTCCGACTCGGTGGAGTTCATTGCAGACAACAGCAGGGGCGAGCTCGGCGTGATGGTGTACGCCGACAACTACTTGCTGGCCATGCCCGACGCCGCCTGCTGGAAGTGCAACAAGCCCCTGGCCAGAGGAACGTATGTGCTCATGACAGAAACTCAAGTGGGCTGCGAAGGGTGCTTCGAGGAAATGTCCGACGATAAGCTCGCGGCGGGGCCGGCGTCGGGGAAGGTCGATGAGTCGGGCGAGGTGGACGAGTCGGGCGATCTTCAAAGTTCGAGCTGCGAGACT
>CAUYUJ010000137.1:245765-330112 GCA_963575745.1 Prorocentrum cordatum | reverse complement strand
CCCGACGCCACTGGGGGGCCGAGGGCCGCGAGCAACTGACACCATCAGGGCTTCGCCCCCTTCCGCCGCCCCGACGACACGAAGGGGGCAAGGGGCCGCGAACAACCGAGATCACCAGGGCTTCGCCCCCCCCGCCGCCCCGACGCCACGAGGGGGCCAACGGCCGCGAGCAACCGATATCATCAGGGCTTCGCCCCCCCCGCCGCCCCGACGCCACGGGGGGGCCAAGGGCCGCGAGCAACCGATATCATCGGGGCTTCGCCCCCCCCGCCGCCCCGACGCCACGAGGGGGCCAACGGCCGCGAGCAACCGATATCATCAGGGCTTCGCCCCCCCCCGCTGCCCCGACGCCACGAGGGGGCCAACGGCCGCGAGCAAATCGATATCATCGGGCTTCGCCCCCCCCCGCCGCCCCGACGCCACGAGAGGGCCAAGGGCCGCGAGCAGCCGACATCATCAGGGTTTCGCCCCCCCCGCCGCGTCGACGCCACGAGGGGGCCAAGGGCCGCGAGCAACCGATATCATCAGGGCTTCGCCCCCCCCGCCGCCCCGACGCCGCGAGGGGGCCAAGGGCCGCGAGCAACCGATATCATCAGGGCTTCGCCCCCCCCGCCGCCCCGACGCCACGAGGGGGCCAAGGGCCGCGAGCAACCGGGATCACCAGGGCTTCGCCCCCCCCCGCCGACCCGACGCCACGAGGGGGCCAAGGGCCGCGAGCAACCGATATCATCAGGGCTTCGCCCCGCCACCGCCGCCCGGACACCGCGAGGAGGCCAAGAACCGCGAGCAACCGAAATCATCAGGGCTTCGCCCCCCCCCGCCGCCCCGTGGCGCCTTGCGACGCCCGAAAGAAATGATGCCTCGCTTGAGCTCGAAATTTGAGAGGCCCCAGCGGGCCCGAGGGTCTGCCGAGGGCCCGTCGCGGAATCAATCCAACGCGGCCTCTGCGCGGGGCCGCCAGCGAGCCCGCTCGCGCTGGATATTGGGCCCCAAGCGCGGTCGGAAAGACATCAATGCCCAGGGCGCCTCAACGCATGGAAAACGCAAGAAAAAACACATGGGCGGCGCGACTCAGCTGAACCCGCCGCCGCGAACATCAAGCGCAGCGCAAACAAATCTTAACGTCCCAGATTTTTTTCTTTTTTTATATAAAAAATGCTAATGTTGGAAAACTTGAAAACACGCGTTCCCTAATGATGTTTTTGCGATGGTGTTCACGCGTCTCTCCGGGCAACTGGACACAAAACGTGGGGGGTCGGCCATCCCCCACGTTTTGTTTCCAGTTGGGACCTCCAGGTTGAGCACCTCGGGTTCGCCATCGGGCCGGGGAATCCAGCTTGGCGCCGGGCCGGCCGCCCTCGCCGCAAGCCGCGGCCCGGCCGCCCTCGCCCCCCTTGGCGTCGCCCTCGCCTCGGCGCTCCGCTTGGACAGCTGCCTGCCTCGTCGCCTCTGCCGCTTCCGCCGCGCGACGCTGCTGCTCGGCTCGGTGCGCGGCCTCGGCAGCCCGCGCCTCCTCGAGGCATCCGTGGAGCCGCTCGGCCGGCTCCGTCGACCCGCCGAAGGAGGCCAGCAGCTCGCCCAGCTGCCCCGCCGTGAACCCGTCGGCCACAGCTGGCAACTTCTGCGCCAAGGAGGGCCCCTCCTGCTGGCTCGGCGTCGGCACGCGCGCGACCAGCTGGCGGCGCTCCTCCTCAAGCTCCAGGAGGAGCTCGGCGCAGAGGCGGTCCAGCTGCGCGCAGGCTTCCTTGACGGCGAGCTTCGCCTTGCACGCCTTCTCGCGGAGGTCGGCGACTTCGCCTCCTGTCTCACCATTGCGCTTCTCCAACTTCTGATGCAAGAAGGAGATTTCATTGGGCCTGTTGCCCGGGCTCAGGCCCGCCACGAGCTTCCCGTGCAGCTCAGCCTGGTGGGCGCGTAGCTCAGCTTTCAAAGCCTTCCACGAGCTTCCGGCGCGCAACATGTCCTGCGCCTCGACCAGCTCGGGACATTTGGACGACTCGAGGGTGACCAAGGACTCGGCAACCACCGCGACTCGCCCAGGAGATGGTCCGTGGAAGACAGGGAAACAGCTAAACGTGACGGCGGCGCAACGGGCGCCGGCGGAGGAGGAGGGGAGGAGGGTTCACCGTTGCCATCTGATGGCCCCACTGGCGCTCCCCGCGCCCCCCGCGCCCCGCGGCGCCGAGCTCGGCGCTGCGCGCCTGCGTGGGCGGTCAGCTGCGCCTCTGCCTGCAGCGCGTCCAGCGTGGCCCGCCGCCCCCTCATGCGGATGCAGAAGGCCTTGAGATCCGCCTCCGCGAGGCGATGGCGCACAGCCGCAGACGCGCGGTACCTGGCCGCCGCCGCAGCGGCCGCGACGGCGGCGGCGGCGTTGCCTCGGACCAGCCAGCTGCTGCCGCGCCCTGCCTCGATGTCCTCGGCCTCCAGGTGGGAGGTTGGCGAAGAGCACCGCCGCGCGCCCTCGATGCCGCTGGGCCAACTTCAGCCCCATGAGCGCCCACAAATCGGCTTTCTCGCCGCGGGGCGAGCAATCCAACCCTTCATGCCAGAGCTCGCAGGGCGGCCCCTGGACGCCGCGGCGCGGGAGATCCTCGGCCTCCCCCATCAAGCTCTCTGGCGCGGGGCTGCAGTGGGCGACAACACGACGAGCCGCGGCCTTCTGGGCCGGCTGGACCGCCTGCGTGTCCAGCGTGGCCGCGGACCTCGGCACCGACTCCCTGCTCGAGCTCCTGGAGGCGGCGCCGCGACTCGGCGAAGCCCTCTCCGACGCGCGGACGGAGGTCTCCCTCCAGGGCGCGGGCCCCGCTCCGGGCGCTTCCTTGCTGGACGCCCTGCAGCGCCCGGCGAAGCAGAGCACTCTCGTGCAAGCTGTGCGAAAGAAAACCCACGCTTCCCTGAGGCAGCGTCTGCACAGCCACGAGCGGGCGACGCTCCTGGGGGCCGGAGGGCCAGGGGCCGCGGGGTTCCTCGGTTACCCGAGCGATCCCGCTTGCTCGCTGGAGGACGCGCTCTGGGTCACGGGGCTCCGTGCCCGCGCGCACTTGCCCAGGCGTGAATGCGCTCAGGCAGAGCTCCAGACGGCTGCGCAGACCTGCCAGAACCGCCCTGCCGCCGAGGGAGCCCGCGGCGCGCCCTGCGGGCAGCCGCTGGACGAGCAAGGCACGCACGCGGCCACCTGCGCCCTGGGCGGCGGTGTGGAGCGCCGCCACGGCAGCCTCGAAAACGCGGTGGCCGGCCTGGTCCGCCGCTGGCTGTACCAGGAGCCGCTGACGGAGCAGCGGGTGCCGGCCTGGGACCGCGTCCGCAACCGGCGGCCGTCGAACCCGCCAGACGCAGACCTCCTCGAACGCGCAATCCTGGACGTCGAGTGCAGCGACGGGGCCAGCCGCCACTGGACAGACGTTTCGGTCCGCCACCCAGCAGCCGAGGACGTGGTGCAGGCGGCGGCGCGCAGGCCTGGCGAGGCCGCCCGGAGAGGCGAGCGCCAGAGACACGCCAGGTACCCGGGGGACAGACTGAGGCCATTCGTGGTGGAAGCCCCGGGGCGCCTAGGCGGAGAAGCCCGACAGTGGCTTCTGCGGCAGGTGCGCACGCTGCCGGAGGACCAGCAGCCCGGCGAGCTGACGCGGGCCTACAAAGCCATCAGCTGCGCCGTGCAGGCTCAGCCTGCGCTGCAGCGCCGCCGAGCAGCCGGGCTGGCTTGACGCCGCGGGGAGCGGCTCGCCCAGGCGGCGGCGCCAGACTGCTGGCCGAGGCCAGGCCGCTAGCTGGAACTGGGCGCGCACTGGGCGCGGCACGCCGGGCTACTGCCTCCTGCGCCGTCTTCTCCCCTTTTCCCCCTTCGCCTCTGCCTGCTCCTCCCCCCCCTCCTCCCTCCTGCCTCCTCGCCTCTTCGCCCCAGCAGGGAGGCTCCAGCAGGGCAGCTTGTGGCCGGCTCCGAAGGGGGGCCAGGCGCCCGTGGCCGGCTCCGAGGGGAGTCCCGGCGTGGCGGCGAGACCCGGGACCCCAACCCCAACGCCCGGGGGCCCCCCTGTGTGACGGGGGTGGGGACCCACTCGGGTGCCCCCGGGCTGAACAGGAGGAGGAGGAAAAGGGGGAGGACAGTGAGGAGGTGGATGAGGAGGCGGCAGCAGAAGCGGAGGCGGAGGGGGAGGAGGAGGCGGCGGACGAAATGGAGGCCCGCTTCCCTCACGGCGAGGAGGTCGTCCACCCGTACGACGAGTGGGTGACCCCCGCGGGCACCAGCGTGTGTGTCGGCACAGGCCTCACAGGCGGCCCGGGGCGTGTGGCCCGGCCACGATTTGGGGGGCAGGCAGTGCCTCCTCCCTCTGCCCCGCCCCCTTTTTCTCGTCCTCCCCCTCCTCCCCCCTCCTCCCCCTCCCCCCCTCTCATCCTCCTCGCTCCCCCTCCTCCTCCTATCCTGTCCTTTCCTCATCTTCCTCCTCCTCCTCGTTTCCTCCCTTGCCTCGACAAGTACACAATATGAATGCTACTCTCCTCCCTCCCACGGCGACGTCCGGGAAATATTCGGCTTCCCTCCGCGTACTGATTTGTTACACAGGATTCCAGGGAAACGGACTTTCGTTTTTTGTATTGTGTTGTTCTTGTTTCGCTGAAGCGCTGGCCTTATTTTCTGGCCACCGTTCGCTCCGAATCGTGCTCCTGCTGCAGCGCTGGCCTCATTTCCGCGCTTCTGTTCGTCCTGAATCGAGCTCCCGCTGCAGCGTCGGCATCATGATTCCCAGCGCCATGCCACGACATGGTTTTCGGTCCTTCCAAATAGGCTTCAAAATCTAGAAAATTGCCCTCCGAGACAACGATCGAAAGTGATTACACATTCGGTGCCGAGTCGTCGATTTCTGGGGTCGCAGAAGCCGCCCCCACTTTTGGGCGTTGCCACGCCATGCTACGTCAGGTTACGCTTCCTCCGAACCGTGCTCCCGTTGCAGCGCTTGCCCCATTTCTGCCGCGCTTCCGCTCGTTCCGAATCGTGTTCCCGCTGCGGCGTTGGCGTAATTATTTCCAGCGCCATGCCCCGGCATGGTTTTCGGTCCTTCCAAATAGGCCCCAAAATCTAGAAAATGCCCCCCCCCGAAACAACCATCGGAAGTGATTACAACATTCGGTGTCTGTTCGTTGATTCTTTGGGCCGCAGAACCCCCCCCCACTTAGGGGCGTCGCCACGCCATTCAATGTCAGGCTACGCGTTGATCTGCAACACCATGCTATGCCATGTAATGCTATGCCCTGCTACGACATCCGACTGTGCGAACAGGGAGGAACCCCACGCCATGGTAAGGGGTAAGAGATGGGAGGGAGGGGGTGGACGTCAGATATGACGCGAGTGCACCTAGCTTGCCCTCCCCCCCTCCTTCTCTCCCTCCCCCTCGCCTCCCCTCCTCCCTCCTTTTCTCTTTCCTCCCCTCCGATCTTGGCTCGGGTACCTTCGGGTACAGGTGTAGCCACAGGCACGAAACGCCTAGCATTACTGTTGATCGCATCGCGAGACTGGACACACGCCAACCTAGCGTGTGACTGATTCGTGTCACCTCCCATTCCAGTATCCGAGCTCGTGCCATGTCCCCGAAAAGGCCCTCGCCGTGAGCGTTCCAATCCTCAGCAACCTCAGCCACCAGGCAAGGGCCGCCACAAGGTACCCTTATCAGACAACAGCCTGTCCCGAAACGAAGCCTGTGTCGGCGCATTCTCGAGCAGCGTCGGCGTCGACCGCACAGTTGCTGCAAACAACGGAACTCGCTCATGACCGCCAAGCTGGAGTCGACATTTCGTTACCAGCAGCATCGCTCCAACCAGCACAAGGTTAGGGGCGAGCTGATGGTGCGCTTGCCAAACAAAGCAACAAGACCAGCCACACCATGCTGCGCCAGACCCTGACGCACAACACGGGCTCCAGCCACTGCCGACACCTCTGCCGACGGCCACCAGGGCCCACGGCCTCTGCCGACGCCCACCGGGGCAACGGCACCGCCCAACCTCGTTAGCTTGGATGCGCGTGCCTGGGGTGTCCCCGTCGCTCTGCTCCCAGCAGGGCGGAGGACGGCACATCGCACACCATGCAGCACATCTCCTCGCAGGCCAGAAGAGGGCAATCGGATCCTCCAGCGAATCCGCCGACAAGACTGCCCCCTCGCACCAGCCGTCATGGGACCGACCATCACCGCTTACACCAGTAAATCAATCCGAATCCTTGTACTCCGTCGGGCGGCTAGAGCTACCAGGCCCACGCCAGGACACATACGCCGCACAGAGGTCAAGTGCCTGCAACAAAACTTCGCCCAATTCACCCTCGTTCCCGCAGGCAGCGTGATCGTGGTCCGTGGAGCTGTCTGCGAAACCGATGGTCTTGTCGTCTCGCCAGCGCTGCAGGAAACATGGGCCCCCCCAGTTTTCGGGAGCAGCTCCCATTGACGGCGCACGCCGGCAAAGAGGTAAAAGGCTCCGCACAGCTGTCGGCCAAGGAACACTAGAAGACGGCGACATTTGACCATGCACGCAGACACTTCGATGACGATTTCACCGACGTCTTGATTGCCATCTTTTCTTCCAACATCCGCGCCGCGCAAATACAGAGGCTCTTGAAGCTACTTTGCGTCGCGGCGTGGCAGTGGGTAAGCGCAGGTTCGGCGCCCTGTTTGTTTAGCCCTGATCGCAACGAACCCGTTCTCTGTTTTTTTGTTCACGGCCAGAGCCCTGTAGTCCGCGCCAGGGGGGAGGGTGTTTCTCTCCCTCCTCTCCCTGCCTCCTCCCGCTCCTCCTCTCCATCTACCCTTTTCCCTCTCCTCCCCCTCCTCCTCCCCCCTCTCTTCCCTCTCCCCCCCTCTGCCCCCCCCCCCCTCCTGGTGCGCACGTAGCCATCATGGCTCAAGCGAGCCCAGCTCGCAGCAGGCCATCGCTGCCCCCGCGCCGCGAGCGGCCCCGCACTCCGGCAGTGGCGCGGCCTGGGCGCCTGCTGCGAGCGCGAGGGCGGTGGCCCGCCGGCTGCGGCGCGAGCGGCGCGCGGCCCTGGGCCTCGGCCGCGCGGGCCATCGGCGTGCGCGTCAAGGCGCTCCGGGCGGCGCGGGAGGGGCACCCGGGCACTCGGCGACGCCACGGGCGCCCATGCTCGGCCCTTCGGCGGGGCCCCCGCGGCCACGCGGCCGCCTGCGGGCGCCGCTGTTCCAGCTCGGGGGCTGCGAGGGCCCGAGTTCCCGAGGGAGCTGGGCGAAGCCCGCCCCGCCGCCTGCTGCCTCCCCTTTGCGGGCGGCCGTCGGTCTCTAGTTTTTGCTCGGGCTGCACGCGCCGCTCGTCGCGGCGGAGGCGCAGGCGCCTATCGTCAGGGCGGCTCCTGGTCGTCCCACTCTTGATCTAGACGAGTCACGCGAGCTGCAATCCTTTCTTATCGATTCCCCTTCCTGGTGAGGTGGCGCCCTCGGTGCTGTGGCCTGGTGTCCGGGGGCCGCTGGAGGTGCCCGCCATGGACGACGTCGCAAGGGTTGCGCATTCGGTCGCCATCAGTGGCGCCAGCATCGGCGATGCCTGCTGAGGCGGGGAAGCATCGCATTGTGCAGTTCTGTCCATTGCTGGAGGCGCTGTCGGAGGCGATCGCGCGCTTCCCACGGATAGGGTCCCCCCCACCATGAATGGCTCTGAGGATGGAAGCGCTGTGCCTTTTTTGTTCCCGACGGGAGGTATGGTGCAGCATGACTTCCGACGTGTTGTCGACCGGACGGGCGACGTGGTCTTCGCCCGTGCCGAACGGCTCGGGCTCCGCGGCACCCTCGAGCGCTTCATGCTTCAGGGCGATGTTCGTGTCGGGGTTGTTCCTTTGGCGGAGGCGCCACGCGTTTTGGAGGCGTCTGGTGGGCTCGTGTATCTCTCTTCGGTCCCTCTCTCTCCCTCGCCCTCCATCTCTCTCTTCAGCGTACGAGCCGGTGTATTTCGGTTGCGTTGCTCTCGTCGTGCGCGTGCTGTTCTGCTTTGTGTTCTCACGGACGCGCTTTTTCCCGCCAGCTTGAATGGGATATCGGCGCCGTTTTGATGTGGCTTATATGTGTCTTTCCAGTAACAGGTTTACCCCTGGGCAATTATTCATCAGGGCATGGGTGGTACCAATCGTTTGCAGTCTTTTGCAGCTCGAAAAAGTATACAGCAGTGCTGTCACATGCGCAGTCTGCCACGCATGACGGACATGCATACCACAGCCTGCAGTTCATTTACACAGCTCAAGCACTACATGCACTTCCTCCTGGCATGTTCTGTTTGGGGAGGGCGGGCCAGGCAGTCTGGGAAAGGCAGGGGCCATAGGAAACTTTAGCTCCAGAACCACCCGTTTCCAGAGATTTCCGCCTTGTCCTCTTTCAGATTTGTCCTGATGTCGCCTTCGTCTTGATACGCACAGTGCCAAGGCACTGCATGGCCCTGGCCATGCACGGCGTTGGTGTATACGTGCCTTCTGCATATCCTGGGTGGGGCCGGGTCCCCTCTCTCTTCGTGGCGTCCTTCTTCATCTCCCCGCAGAGCCCATTTCGGAGCGATCGATCCGAGTCGACATCGATTTCGGCTCGCCCGGTCAGATTCGATTCCAATGTTTCAGCGATCCGAATCGGCCCGATGCTGGCATGGCGATATCGTGCATCCTGGCGCAGCCGACCCGATCCGATTTCGGCTCGGTGCCTGTGCAGCCCGATCCGACGCACATTGCGATTCGACTCGGTTTTCGGATTGGATGCTGACGTATGCTTCCCTCCGAGGCCACACGGGCTCGCTTCGAAAACCGCCATGGCGTAATTTGTCCGATGACGTCCTGTCTGCACCTTGCCGCGTTGGTCTTCCCCCGCGAGGCGTCGTCGATCCTCGACCCAAAAATGGTACGGTGCATGGTCCTTCGGCCCCCTGGGGACGAAAATCTATGCGCCGCTTCGCGGTGGAGCGGGGCCTGGAGCGAGGAAGACAACGGCACGGTTCATGGGCGTTTTCTCGTACCCCCAGGGCTCCCAGGGCTCGTTCCGAAACTCGCCAGGGCATCACCGAATCACTTCAGTTCTCGGCCTCCGGCTGGCCTCGCAGAGGCCGGCACGATGGCGCGTGCTTCGCAGTGGCCCGCGGCTCCTGGACGGGGCTCGAGATCTGGGGCTCCCGCCCCCCGACGTGATTTGTTGTCACGAGTTGCGTTTGACCGTCCTCGGGGCTCTTCTCGCAATATTTGTTGCCACGACGCTCCGAAGGTTTGTCGTATTCACGGCCTCCCGGGTCGGGTAATCGGGCCGCGTATCCTCTGCCTCGCGGGCCCGGTCATCGGGTCGCCACCCCGTGGATACGGAGAGTTATTGTTCGCGGGTGCCCCCCTCGGAACGAATCCAGGTATTGCGTTTTCGAATCCACACCGCGAAGTCGTGCACATGGATGCGATCGCCGCTCGTAAATCTTGGTTCGGTGGCCGCCCAATGCGCTTTTGTTTTTGTTCGAGGGCAAACCACCGGCTTCAAGCAGTGGCGAGGTTTCCAGACGTGTTACAGGCCCACCGAAGAATGTCCGAACAACTCTGTGTGATACATGAGTGTCGTGCTCTGAGCCTGCTGAGACCGTCTTGTTTTGATACGCCTGTTTTGTCTAAGAACACTGCGCTTGTTATTATAGCTTCCTCTTGCCGGCAACATGTCTATATGCATATATATATATATATATATATATATATATATATATATATATATATTGTAGTGGCCTTCGGCCAGTGCCGCCGATCCGGGGCGCTCCGACTGATGTGATCCTTCTTCGCCCTCGTCCCTCCTCTCTTTTTCCCTCCCCTCCTCTCACTCAGCATTTATCGAAGACGCCTACGGCGAATCACCGCCGCCCCCTGCCTTTGTGGAAGCGCCTATGTGGCCGAACGTTGAGGCCAGGCCTGCCAAGCCATCGGACCATGTGTTCCCCGAATCGGTTTGGAAAGCCTTCGGGGAACACGTGAGCGTCTTGATGGTCATCGTCGCCGTCTTGGAGGCCTCTTGGGCGATCTTTCGGCGATCTTTGGGGGCTCTTGGGCCGTGTCGGGCCGTCGGAAGGCCGAAAAAAGGGAAATGCCCAAATCCATCAAAAACCTTGGGAAAATCAGTGATTTTGGCATCTTTTGGCCTTCCTGGAGGCCCTCTTGGGGGCCTCTTGGGCCCTTTTGGGCCAGCTTCGAGCGAACTTCGGCCATCTTGGTGGGTTCCTGGCACGTCTGACGCCGTCGGGAGCCGTTTTGGGGGCCTTTCTGGGCCAACGGGGGACCCTCTTGGGGCGCTCCAGGGCCGTCTTGGAGGCCATCTTGGGCGTCTTGGAGGCCATCTTGGGCGTGTTGGAGGCCTCTTGGGCCGTCTTGGGGCCCTCTAGGGGCCATCTTGGAGGCCACTTGGGCCATCAGGGGGCTCTCTTGGGGGCCTCTTGGGCGATCTTGGGGGCTTCTTGGGCCGTCTTGAGCCGTCGGAGAGCCGAAAAGGCGCAAATGCCAAAATCCTTCAAAAACCAATGGAAAATCAATGATTTTGGCCTCTTCGGACTCTCCTGGAGGACCTCTTGGAGGCCTCTTGGGCCGTCTGGGAGGCCTCTGGGGGGCCTCTTGGGCCGTCTTGGGCCGTCTTGGACTCTCTTGGGCCGTCCTGGAGGCCGTCTTGGACCATCTCGGGCGGACTTGGAGGCCATCTTGGGCCATCTTCGCGATTTTTTGAGGATGTCCCGAGCGAAACGGCCGTTTTTGGGCACGGTGGCGGGACGGGCCGGAGCCCACTGGGGAGTTCTTTTGGAAAAAGAACCAAAACCAAAACCTGAAACGTCCAGCACGCCGTGCACCCCTGCAAGCAGGGGGCGGCGGATCCAGTGGCCGTCGGCCTATCCCGCCACCGTGCGTGGGTGGTGGGTCAGAGGCCTCATGGATGCTGGTTGGGATCTCGTGGTTGGCTGGGACTTCTGGGGGCCTCTTGGGCGCCTCTTGGGGCTTCTTGGGGGCCTCTTGGGCCTCTTGGGGCCACTAGAGGGCCTCTTGGGGGTCTCTTGGGAGCCTCTTGGGGCTTCTTGGGGGCCTCTTCTGCGCCCCTTGGGGCCTCTTGGAGGCCTCCTCGGAGCCTCTTGGTGCGGGAGGGGTGGTACTCGAGTTCGGAACCCCCTCGGAGGCCACGATCCTTGTGAGGGGTGTCAAAAAACGCATCCGCCGGAAACTCGCCCCCCCCCCCACCCCCCCTTCCCCGGCAGAGCCACCCCGGCAACCCCCCCAGAGGCTGAGGCTCAGCCTCGAGGCTGTAGCTGAGACTCCTTGAAACTCACACGCCGGATCGGCGGATATCCCTGGGGGCGAGGCCGGGGGCCCCAGGACAGGTGCCCCGACCCCCCATGGGGGGACCGGGGCTCATTTTCGCTGTGTTTTTACAGGGTTTCCGCGTCCTGGGCCTCGGAGGCCGCCGCCTCCGACCTCCCATGGGAGGACGGGGCGGCCAGGGAGGTCCAAAATAGTCCAGGAGGGCCTTCAGAGGCCCCAAGACGGCCCAAGCGGGCCCCGAGTCGCCGAAAGACCGCTCCAGGACGCCCAAGATAGGCCCAAGACGGCCGAGAGGCCCCCCAAAGGCACTCCACGACGCGTCAAGACGCCTCTCCAGAGCGCTTCCCGAGGCCGAAATCGTCAATTGTACGAAGGTTTTCGAACCATTTTGGCCTTCAGCCTTTTCGGCTGTCCGACGTTCCAAGACGGCTCAATAGGCTCCCAAGAGCGCCCCAAGACGGCCCAAGAGGGCTCCAAGACGGCCCCAGAGTCGCCTAAGACAGCCCAACAGAGCCCCAAGACGGCCCCAAGATGCGCCCAAGAGGGGGACCACGACTCCAAAATTCGACCCTCCCGCTTGAAGAGTGCCCCAGGAGGCCCCAAGGAGCCCCCAAGAGGCCCCAGGAGGCCCCCAAGAGGCACCCAGGAGGCCCGAACGAGGCCTAAAGAGGCCACAAGACAGCCCCGAGGAGGCCCCACAACGGTCCCAAAACGGCTACCGAGAAGCTGCGAAATTGCCTTCACGACGTCCCCGACAGGCCAACCACGAGATCCAAACCAACACCCATGAGGCCTCTGACCCACCACCCAGGGCACGGTGGCGGGAGCAGTGACAGCACTTGTGCACAGCATGTTCCGGCGGGAGCCTTCCGGAACACGCTGCAGGAGGAGGAGGAGGAGGAAGATCAGGAGGAGAGAGAGTTGGAGTGGGAGGAGGAGGAGGAGGGGGACGAGGAGGAGGAAGAGGCCTCCCAGACAGCTCCAAGATAGCCGAAGAGGCTTCCAAGAGGGCCCTGGGCGGCCCACGAGGGCCCCAAGGCGGTGCCTGAGGCGCCCAAGACGGCCCGAGAGGGCCCCAAGACGGCCCCAAGAGAGGCCCAAGAAGGGAAACACGAACCGAGAATCCGAGCTTTCTACCCCGAGAGGTTCTCGGGAAGTCCCAAGAGGCCCCCAATCGGATCCAAGAGGCCCCCAAGAAGCTCCAAAGAGGGCCGACGAGGTTCCAAGAGATCTCCCAAGGTGGCCCCAAGAGGCACAACACATTGTTTTACGATTGGGCTTTGACGGGT
The DNA here is from genome assembly GCA_963575745.1 of Prorocentrum cordatum. Lineage (NCBI taxonomy): Eukaryota > Dinophyceae > Prorocentrales > Prorocentraceae > Prorocentrum > Prorocentrum cordatum. Next base: position 317,536 of record CAUYUJ010000137.1, on the reverse strand, counting down.
TTTAATGTTTTCGGCCTTTTGTCATCCCGATGCTCCAAGACGGCCCAAGAGGCTTCCAATACCGCTCCCATATAAAGGAAGAGGACTCCAAGAGGGCCCCAAGACGGCCCGCGAGGGCCCCAAGAAGATGCTTGAGACGCCCAAGACGGCCCGAGAGGGCCCCAAGAGCCCCAAGAGAGGCTCAAGAAGGGGAACGCGACCCAACAGCAGATCGGTCCCCCCACAAGGCACACAGGAGGCCGCAAGAGGCCCCCAAGTGGTCCGACGAGGACCCCAATAGCTTCCCGAGGGCCTAAGAGGACCCTAGGAGACGTCCAAGAGGCTTTAAGATAGCCCAAGAGTGCCCTCGATGCGTCAAAACTGCTTCCAGGAGGCCCCCGGGAGGCTTCCGGATTGCCTCAATCTGGCCGCAGGTGGCCTCAAGTCGGGCTTCCACGCAGCCAAGACGGCCAATGACGGCTTCAGATTGCAGAACCGATGCCCCCAAGGGACCCTCAGACGCCCCCCCAAGAAGCACCCAAGAGGTGCCTCCAACAGCCAGTTGACGAAGCATGCGGAACACCCCAGAAGCTCCTCAGATGCCGTCGCGCGCCTGTGCTTGATATCGTTGTCCAAGATCGTCCAGCGCCCCCCAGGCCTGAGCTAGAACCTGAGCGCGCGCGAAGCGCGCGCGATGGTTCTAGTATATCTATATATATACACATGTGTATCCATTGTGGCTTGGAGTTTCGGGCTCCTTGCACAGAAATCAGGGGCGCAGTGGATATGGAGAAAGATCTGGCCACTAGAGGCTTGATGTTGTCCATATCCACTGCTCCTCGGCCTTTGGGCGCCCTTTGCCAAAATGTCCAAGACGCAGTGGAGGTACTGATATCATGTTCTCGCGCCCTCTTGTTGCAGGAGCATTCCGTGGTAGGCCCAATGGGGTGGTTGAGGCGGTCGGTCCCTGCCCGGCGGCCGGCCGATCCCACTCCGCCCGCCAGACGCGCACCTTCGGCGCGCCCTGGGCTTCCTGGGCGGCGAGCACCCCGCGGCGGAGCCCGCCGGGCTGCGCGTTCTGCACGACGGCGTCTGCGCGCCGAAGCGCACGCTTGCCGCCGCCGCCGCGGACGTCGGCGGAGTGAAAAGCCTTGGGCCGGCGGCGGCGCAGAGGGTTATAGAGGAAGGAGTACCGCTGAGTTTGATTAGTAGGTCGGCCCCGCCGACTCAAGGATACCCTCGCGCCTTGCGTTTCGCTACCCATGCCTTCTTCATTCCCCAACTCCTAAGATGGGGTTCTTGCTATTACTTGGACGCCTCCTACTCCTCCTTCCTCTTCTTCTCCTCCTCCTCCTCATCCTCTTCCTCCTCATACCTTGACTTACCCATACACAGACTTACTCATACACAGACTTACTCATACTCAGACCTGATCATATTTCATTGTTCATATTCTGACCTACGCATACTCAGACCTACTCATACTCAGACTTACTCATGCTTAGACTCACTCATACCCAGACTTACTCACACTCAGACCTTCTCATTGTCTGACTTACTCAACACACAGCAGATTGTGAGGATGTCTCAGGCGGGACGCTGGTTTCAGCACCCCTAAGGGGAGCCGCCGAGGGGTATTGCACGGTCCCGTTCGCGGCCGTTTTGTGGGGACGTCTCAAGCGGCGTGCCTGTTTTCTGTCTCATCATCTTTCGCTTGGAGAGTACTTTGCGAGGATGTCTCAGGCGTGGCGCTGGTTTCTGCTACCTAAGGGGAGCCGCCAAAGGTGCTTTCACGGTTCCGTTCGACGCCGTTTTGTGGGGATGTCTCTAGCAGTTTGCCTGTTTTCTGTCTCAACATCCTTCGCTTGGAGAGCAGATTTGGAGGATGTCTCGAGGTGGTGGTGGTGGCGCTTGTGGTGGTGGTGGTGGTGTGCGGTGGTCAATGGTGGGGGGTGGTTGTCGTGGTGGTGGGTTGTGGTGGTTGCGGTGGTGGTGGTGTTGTGGTTTGTGGTGGTGGTGGTGGTGTGGCCTTCGGTCTTCCCGTCACCGTGTCTTGGCATTGGGTTGCAGTTCCAATGGGTACCTCCTGGGGTCTCGTCAGAGGGTTCCCGGGAGCGTCTGAGGAGCATGTGTGAGGGATCCTGGGCGCCTCTTGAGCGTCTTTGGGAACTTCCTAAGGGCCCCCAGTGGCTGTTGGAAGGCAAAGGGTCGATATGGTAATTTGTATTTTCCCGTGCCGGCTTCCGTTGGTGCTGCTGGCCATCGCCAGCGCAGGCGCCAGAACCGGCACCGAGGAGAGAGAGGGGGGGTTCAAACCCCGGCCCCCCCCGGAAGCCGGAAGAGACAAGATTGGGGGAGTTAGAATCTAGTGCTCCTTTCCCAGGGGGGGGAGGGTGTCGGGAGGGGGAGGGTTTAGGGGGGAGGGGAGACCCCTTGGTTCTGATCGACGGCGCCGAGATTTGGGGGGGGGCACCCCCTGGTTCGAAACGCGTCGCCGAGTGCTCCCAAGGTAAGCTCCCGTGAAACGTGCTTTCTCAAACAGTGCTGTCTGCACTTGGGTAGTCAAATCTGTGGGTTCGGTCACTATGCACGACCGATTGTGTCCGACCTCGGCCCCTAGCCTGGGGGTTGGGGCTTGGGCCCGCGCATGACAGTACACTGTGTGATCTGCATCGGATGCGAACTGCAAAGCGCAGCACCGCGCGGCACTGGGAACACGAGGGAAGAGGAGGGCGGGCGAGAGGACGAGAAGGGAGGTATCTCAGAGAGCCCCAAGAGGACATCAAACAGGCTCCAAGAACTCCCTAGGAACCTCGAATCGATGTAGGGAAACGCGGCCGCGTGCTCTGTTCCCTTCTGGGCCTTCTCGGGACCCTCTTGGGTTCGTCATGGGGCCGTTCATAAGCCCAGCCTACAGCCAGCGAGCTGAAGGGCGCGGATGAACAGCCTGCTGTGCATGCCGAAGCCAGCGCGACGTCGGAGTGGCGCCCACATTCTTATCGCCGTCCTCCTCATGCTCACCTTCACCTCCCTCCTCGTGTTTGCCCTCCTTGTCGTGCCACACGGGTCCAATACTTTTCAAGAGGGCTTCAAGACGGCCGTGGACGTTTTTTATGACGCCCTCCTGCCCTCATTCCCCCTTATCATCCCTCATTGTTGCCCCCCCCCCCCTCCTTGGGTCCTCCTATCTGAGAGAAGCCGCGTCACAGTCAGAGGAACCATGGTGACATTCAGGGTGTCGCTGATATTTTATATGACGGTCGATGTTGGTGTTTTATGTGAGGCAATGTTTGAGTGCACGCACCATGACAATGCCATTGAAATGTGTGTCAATGTTCTGAAATGCAACGCTATGCAAGACCAGTGCCAGGCGATGCCCGATTGCCCCTATCAGGGTCAGGACAACGACGTCTTTAATAATGCAATCGAAATATAGGTGTTGTGTCTTCTGCTGTCGCAGGCTGGCTGCAGTCCGCAGATTGGCAGAATCTACAGACAGTGGTGCGGGTCGCCCTGCAATGTCTCTAGATCTAGGCCCCAACAATAACCCAAGAGGCGCACTGGATATGGATTGCATCGAGCCTCTCGAGGTCGGACTTTTACCTATATCCAGTGCGCCTCGGATTTCTTGAGAAGGGAGCCCGAGACTCCAAGCTGCAGTGGATACGGGCACAAGTCGTCCCCGCAATGCCATTCCTGTGAGCCCGGGACGTCGTGGGGTGGCTGCGCGTCCTGGCTTCGTCTCACCCCCGGAGGTCTCGACCCCTTCCCCCGGACCAGCTTGTCATTCCCGCGTCGCTTTCGTGACGTTCCCGAGGTCGAGCAAGGGCCCCGAGAGGCCGAACGCAGCGAAAAACTTTCCGTCGTGATTTATCCTCGCCCGAGGGAGTGTGAGATGGAGGAGAAAGAGGGGGGGGAGCAGGGGGAGGGGGATGGAGCGGCAGAGGGGGAGGGGGAGGGGGAGGGGGGGAGAGAGAAGGAAGAGGAGGAGGGGGAGGAGGAGGAGGAGGAGGAGGAGGAGGAGGAGGAGGAGGAGGAGGAATGTATCCTCGTCCTGGCTACGTCTTACCCATCCTTGCCTCGCATGTGGGCCCAGGACGCGCTGGGGAGGCTGCTTTGGTGGCTGCTCGTGCCCAGCGCCGAGGCGCCGCCCGCGCGGGGCCTCCGGCGAGCTGCTTCGATCGACGCCTTTGGCTGCGACTGCATGCGTGCACCAGACGGGGCTGGGACGAGGATGGCCAGGCGGAAGAGTGACCCTTCGCCAGAGCGAACTTTGGTGCGGGCCCACTGTGGTCCCCCGATCGCCGAATGCGATGCAGTAGTAGCGGCTTGCGCGCGCGTGTTTGGCCCCCCTAAGAGCCGCACGCCAAAGGTCAGTTTTTCCCAGGGTCAATCTTGCATGTGGTCGATTGATTTCGATTGCATGCGTGCACCGGCCGGGGCTGGGACGAGGATGAATCCAATCGGCTACACGTACGATTTACCATTCGCCGCAGTGACCTTTGGTGCGGGCTTAACGGGGTCCCCTCGATCGCTGATTGCGATGCGGCAGCGGCTGCTGGTGCATTTGGATCTTGCCATTTGGGGCCCTGTTGATCCGCGCGCCAAAGTCACTCTTGCCCAGTGTCACTCTGGCGTGTAGCCGAATCCAAGGACCGACCGTAACGCTGTCTGTCTTGGCTTGGACCTGTGTTTTGTTGTTCGTCTGGCTCTTTGTTTCTTTCTCGTTTCGTTTGCCGTTGCTGTTTTGAGCGCCCCCGTTCGTTATTCGTTTTGTTTGGCACCTGCGACTGTATGCATGCCCCGCACCCAGACCCCCTCGCGTTGTGAAGAAGTCACGACGGGAGGTTTTTCGCTATTTTTGGCCTCCGTGGGCCCTTACCGGGCCTCGGGACCGTCAACCAAACGACTCAGGATGAAAAGCCAGTCCCGGGGAAGTGGTCGAGGCCTCGGGGCTCGACGTTGTGAAAAGATCACGACGTCGGGGGTCTGGGATGAGGACGCGGATACGCGGAGAAGGTAAAAGTACCCATACCGCTACCTTTCTCTCGTTTCCCCTTTTTGGTCCTCATGGGAGACCCTCGTCGCCACAGCTGGATTCGCGTCGAAATCCTGGTCAGAACTCACCCTGAGAGAGGTCCAGGGAGTATCGGTACCTTTTGATTTGCCCGTGTGTGGATGCACCGGACAGGGCCAGGACGAGGATACATCCGTTCCAGAGCGTTCTGGAATGCTCTCAGAGCGTTCCAGAACGTTTTGATGAGGCCGCGGCGCCCGAGACATCCTCCAGAGCCGCCAGATCTCTGAGTTCCTTACCCTCACCCGATGTGTTCTTCGGCCTGGCTCCGTCTTCGTGCTCGTGCTCGAAGAACGAGAACCCAAACACGGCAAAAGCATATACTTCGAGAGCTTCCGTCCTCGCACTGCTGGGCTCCATTTCTGGGCTCCGATGCGACCTGACCTGAGGTGGTCTAGCCAGGTTCATTTGGGACATGCCGCCCACAAGGTGGTCCAGCCAGCTTCGCCTGAGACGTCTTCATGCTTCTGGGCTTGAGGATGCAGCGCGCGCGGCTAGCGTCGTCTGCGTCATCCTCGCAACTCTACGCACCATGATGCCCTCATCTCAATGGTTCGGCCAGTTTCGCCGCAGACATCCTGGCAACTTCGGCCTCCGAGCTGCCGCTTGCGAGGCTGTCTGGCCCGCGTCGCCAGAGACATTCTCGCGATTCTGGGTTCGGAGGTGCTGCGCGAGAGGTGGTCCAACCAGTTTCGCATGAAATCCTCGCAACTCTGGGTCCCGAGATGGCTCGCGCGAGAGGTGGTCGAGCCTGTTCCGCTTGTGACCCTCGCAACTATGGGATCAACGACGCCGCGCGCGATGTGGTCTGGCCGGTTTCGCTGGAGACATTCCTCGCAACTCTGGGTTCCGAGATGCCTCGCGCGAGGTGGTCCGGCCAGTTCCGCCAGTGGGGTTGTCAGGTCTGCCAAGGGGCATGCCAGGAAGCTCATTCCAAGCGTGCCCGCTCGCTTGTGGCGCACGTTGCCTTGCCCACGTTGTGCCCCAATTCGGGTCGTGCCCGTGCTGGGTTGTGCATGATGGAGCGGCTGCTGGCGCGCGGGCAAGCGCTACTCCTTCTCGGTGACTTTCGCTTCGCTAGGGGCAGCGCGGCACAATTGGCATGTCTCGCTGTGCAGCGTCGCGCGCATTCTCCGCGCAGCGCGCAGCCGCGGGCGTCTTGCCAGGCGCCCGCAGCTGCGCGCTGCGATTGCTGCACGCTTGTTGCACGCTTATCGAATTGCTCGAGAAATCTATTCGCGCCTACTATGCTTGCCGAGAAGTTTCTTGCGCGCGGCAGCATTTGGCCCCCAACCGACAGGTCGAACTCCCGTGGGAAGTGGAGCGTGGGATTGCGTGCTCGGGCTCCCGCTAGGCCAGCGGTCAAAGCGGAGCTTGCGTGCTCCAGGAGGTAGTCCGGGGGGTTGCCCGCGTGAACGGGTGGGTCGCCATTCATTGACGCATGGTCGAGTGGGACCCAGATTTCGCACATAGAGGTCCAGGCGGATCCGCGAACGGCGGGCCGCAACGCGGCACCGTTACTGATCCGCCGGTACCGTTGTGCAACGTTCGCCCGCTGCGGCATGTCGTGTCGGGCGTGTTTGGTGGGTTGCAAAGGACACGCTGTTTTCAAATGTCGTTTGCGGGGTGGCGCTTGCGCGCGAATTAGGCAGAGCGGCGTGTCCAGGAGGTTGTCTAAGGGGTTGTCCGGGCGGTGTCAGGCCTCAACTGTTTCCTCCCCCCGTCGTTCTCGTCGTCATCCTATTGGCGTTCCCCATCATCGCACGGGAAAAGCATTGACGACCGTCGCAACCGATTTCGCATGTTGCGCCGCGTGCGTGCCATGTCGCGCGGGAGCCGTGGCAGAAACAAGTGTTCCGACGATCACCACGTTGTGCCGCAGGCGAGCCGCGTCCTGCAGGAGGTGATCCAGGCACCGGTACCGTGAGGAACACCGAGGCGCGTCGCCCGCGAGCTGCCTGTCACGGGAACCAAATCGGGGACCGCCGCCACAGCAGTCACAGTGGCGCACCCGCGCGGGAAAGAGTTCGGAGACCGCAGCCACAGGGGCCACGATCACGCCGCACCAGATGTCACTGGAACGTGGAGTTTCTCAGTGATCGCCACGCCGCATTCACTCTTCACGCAATCAATCACCATAGCGATCCCCCCTTCGTGTCCCGTTTGTTTGTCGGTCTTCCTTTCTCTCCTCCTTTCCTTCCCGTTCGGTTCCGGCGGAAAAAATGGAAAACAAGGAAGGGGGGCGAGGAGGGGCTGGAGGAAGAGGAGGAGGAGGAGGAGGAGGAGGAGGAGGAAACGCAGACGGACCACCACGACGACGACGACGGTGATGGCGCCGGCTGTTGCTTCGGCGGCGGCGCGCGAGGCGGCGCGCGCGCGCGCTACGGCGCACACGGCCCGTCGCAGCTCGGGTTTCAGAGAAGTCGCCCGAAAGGTGTTCTTGCAAGTCCCGCCTACGAGATCCTCGCAACTTCAGTCTCCTGGCGGTTGCGTGTGAAATTGTTCAATCGCGTCCGCCTGAGGCATTCCTCGCGTCTGCTGGGTTCGGGGACGACGCGCACAAGGTTATTCAGCCAGTTTTGCTCAAGCTATCGTCGCACGTCCGATCTGCCATGACCTGAGGTGGCCCAGCCAGCGTCGCATGACACATCCTCGCAATTATTGCCTCACATATGCCGCGCGCGACGTTTTTAAACCAGTGTCCCTTGAGACGTCGTTGCGCCTCTGGGTTCCGATATGCCTGACCGGAGGCGGTGTGGACCGTTCTTTCGGAAATATCATCAAATGCTGCGCGAGAGGTGGTGCGGCCAGCTTCGAAAGCTTGAAGCGTCCTTGCAGCTCTGGGCTCACAGATGGTGCAAGCGAGGTGCTCCAGCCAGTTCCGCTTGAGGGATACTCGCAACACTGGGCTCATATGTTTTGACTTGCGGTGGTCCTGCTAGGTTCGTTTACGACATGCTGCGCACGATATTATCCAGCCCATGTCGCCTGAGACATCCTCGCAACTCTGGGCTCAATGATTCCGCGCGAGAGGGGGTCCAGCCAGCTTCGCCTGCGACGACGTCAGTCACAACTCTAGACTCCGAGATGCCGCGTACGAGGTTGTCAAGTTAGTTTTGCCTGGAATGTTCTCGCAATTCTGGGCTTCGAGATACCGCGCACGAGTTTGTCCAGTCAGGTTTGCAGGAACCATCCTTGCGATTTCCTGGGCTCCGATTTACTCTGGTCTGAGGTGGTCTGGCCAGCTTCGCATGGGACTTCCTCCAGATTTGGGGCTCAAGGATACCAAACACGACGTTTTCTAGCAAGTTTCGCCTGAGACGTCCTCGTAATTCTGGGCTCAGATGTGCTCTGACCGGAGGTGTTCCAGGCAGTTTCACCCGAGACATCGTTACAATTCCGGGTTATGAGATGCCGCGAGAAAGCTGGTTTGGCCAATTCCGCTTGAGACATCCACGCAACACTGCGCGCTTGCCACGTCCCTGATTGGGAACGGTACTCTCGCCTCAACACTGGCCAAATCCTTTACAGGTGCGTATGGTGTTGTCGCTCGAGTGCCAGCCACATCCGTGATTGGGAATGGTGCCCTCGCCCGAGCTCTGGCTACATCCCCGTCTGGGATAGGTGCTGTCGCCTTCGCGCTGGGCACATGCCTCATCATTAGGCGTGGTGCTCTCGTCTCAGCGCCGGCTGGAGGGGTTGTCTGTGTTGTCCCGGAGGTTGTGCGGGGATTTTGCTGGGTACGATTTTGTCCCATTGGAACATCGTAATGTTTAAGTTGTGTGTTATCTTTACGTATGCGCTCGAGTTACTGGAGCAGTTCTCTTGCTTTTTCGGTTCTTATCAGTCATCGTTGTCACTTGTTGGATGTCGCATGCCGCCTGTTCGGTTCGATCATGCTCTGGGTTTCGACTGGGGACGGGGTTACGACAGTGTGCTCCCTTGCTGGGACCACCAGTAAGTTCCTGTCCGCAGATTCGCCTGAAGCGTTGATCGATGCTCATCCCAGGGTCGTTCGAGTCATCGAATGGATACAACGCGCCGTTTTCTCGACATCGTGATGCCAGGCAATTCTTCGACCGTCAGGCCGTCTCGAGACTGTGTATAAATCGATGTTGGTCTGACTCGGCAGTTCAAGGCTCACAGCGTTCCAGATCGCTCTGAAACGGCCGTGGCGCCTGATATACCATCCAGACCTTTGGGCTGTCAGAGATTCTCGATTTGTTCTCCCTCCCTTTCCTCATTCTTCTCGTCTCCCCTGTGAAGGGGCGAATCCGGGTCAAATATGGTCCCAGATGCGTTCCAAATTTGGCCCAGATCCAGGACCAAATCGGACAGCGCCAGGGTGCGCGCGGGCTTCCATGGAGATGTCGACAAGCTTCCTGGACATTTACCGTCTCGATTTTCTCGAGAGACGGGCCCCCGACCTCTCCACTGTTTCCCTGGGACCGGTCTTGCGTCCCGAGTCGTTTCGGGAGGCTTGAGACGGGGGTCCATGCAAACCGGGGTCAGCCAGGGCGCCAGATCTTGCAGGATCCTGCAGGGCCAGGGTCGCATTGGCCCGAGTTTGGGTGCAGGATCCCGCAGGATTTTGCAGGATCCTTTGCACTGACCCGGGTTTGGGTGCAAAATGTTGCAGGATCTTGCAATGCCTGATTGACCTGGGTCTGGATTGACCCGGGTCAGAGGATCTCCATCGTTTTCGAACGGTCCCGAGGCCCAGACGGGTCGCCGACAGACCGAAAGTTCTGAAGCAGCTCCGTCTCGATTCGCTCGAGACGCCGGAGGCAGGGGCTTTCGCGACTCTGCCCTCATCCTGAGCCTTCGCCCTGCAGCGAGCCTGGCCGCCTTCGGCCCCCAGGCGTGGAGGGCCTCGGAGCACCTGCTGGGCGGCGCGGCTGCGGAGAAGCCGGCCCCGGCCGCGGAGAGGCTTTTAGGGGCAACGACCTTGGCATCGCTCGGACGTGTGCATTTTTCCTTCGGCGAGGACCATCGAGGAGCGTCCTTGATCATTTAGCGAAAAACCACGCACGAAACCGAACAAAGCACAGGGAATGGACGTCCGAGTGATGGCCAGCGACAGGGGCGGGAGGATGCAGTGGAGGCCCAGGCCAAGGATCGACTGCACGCAAGAGTGACTTTTCGCCGGAATGACCTTCGGTGCGGGCCCAAAGGGCTCCCCCGGTCGCTGAGCGCGAAGCGGCAGCAGCGGCTTGCGCGCTCAGCTTTGACCACCCCGCGTCCCCCGTTAAGCCGCGCACCAAAGGTCACTCTTACCCAGGGTCACTCTCACGTGTAGCCGAAAGGAACACCCTGCTTGCCTCCAGGGTGCCCTCAGTTTCTTGGGTTTCGATGGTTCTGCTGTGGAAAGTGCGACGTTCCCGCACCGACAATCAGTGGACGCCCTGGGGTCTCAGGGTTGGGTTTCTCGTCGAAGGTTTCTTGTGGATTGGCCTCCACCGTAGGCGAAGGGGGGGATGCCTCCACCCCCATCGCCCAGTGTTCGCCGACAGGGGCCCGATAGTTCCGACCTGCCCAGGAACGTTCGGATTTATTAGCGAGGGCATATCGCCGATCTACCCCACTTTGCCAGTCGCCCCTGCAGTCGGACCGAGGTATAAGATCGAGGTCTGTTCGGGGAGGGTACCCCAGTATGCTTCGTGTTTTCTGGATGTTCGTGTACACCCTAGGAAGGGTACCTACCCTTTGATGTTCTGCTTGTTTGGGCCGTCGGAGGGTCTCATGCTCTTGAGGGATGTTCTTCTGGCCTAGATCTGGCTTTGCGTTCCACGCGGGGCATCCCCGAGGTCGCGGCCCAGGGGCCTGGCCCGCGAGGCTGCAGATACGGACATGGTTTTTTGGCTTTTCAAGATCCGCTCAAGATCGGTCCCCGGAACCCTCCCTGGGCCCATTTGGTAGACCTTCTTCGCCCTGGATCCGTGTTTGACGATCCTGGAGCTTGAAGACGGCCCCTGGATCCTGGATGCCGAACACGGCAAGAACACTCTCGACCCCTGTAGGTGACTTCGTCGTTGTCCCTCCAGGCTTGGAGAGCCTCGACGCCCCGGGGCACCCGCTGGAGAACCTTCGGGCCCGCGCCTGGAGGAACGGGCCGAACGAAAGGGGGGGATAGGGAAAGGGGGGGGGTACGAAATCTGCTGCATGCAGCTGGTTTCGGCCCCGCCGCCGGCCCCATCCCTCGACACATGGGTGCCTCCCGGCGCCGGGAGGCGCTGGGAAAATCAGCTACGTGAGCTGATTCTCTACCCTACCCTTAGAGTCGGGCCTGTCCCTCTACAGGGGGAATAGTCAAAAATAGCCAAAAATAGTCAGGGGACTATTTATTGAGTATTTCTGTAACCATTTTGGAATATTTTTCAAACATTTTGTTCGTCGAAAATACCCCTGTAGGGGGACACGCCGTCTTAACCCTACCCTTTGCCATCCCTCCCTTTCGTTCCCCCCCGAGAGGAGCGGGGCCTGGTGGCGGCGCGGAGCCTCGTGTGGCCCATGTGATGCGGGCCCGCACCCGGCGGGCCGGGCCGGGCCGGGCCATCGCTCGCGGCGGGGCCGTCACCTACCTCTGTCAAGCAATGGCGAAGCGTCCTGGCGTGCCTATAGGCCCACCGAAGGATGTTCTAAGAACCTTTTGTGGTCTGCGCGAAATGTGCTTAGAGCATGTCTGACGGCACTGACTTGTGTTAACCAATCGGGCTCATGCTCCCAGAAGGCTGTTGTTGTTCTTGGAACATGTTTGGGCTCTGAGAAGATATCGTGGTAGGCCTATAGGGATGCCCGGACGGTCGGCCCCTGCTCAACTCTGGCCTTCCAGGAAAAGCTGAAGGTTCGCGTCGTGAGGTTGCGCAGGGCGGGGAGGCTCCTTTTCTGTCGCCCTTGGCCTCTGGGGGACCCACGCCAGGCCCCCGGGGCCGTCAGGAGAGGACGCAGGATGAGGAGCTCGGAGGCGACGATAGGGGCGAATAGCCCAGGGGGGAGCAATACATCGGAAACTGGAGCATGTACATTACCAGTGGCGGGCTCTCTTTCAATCCCAGGATTTTTTGAGGGTCGGGGACGACGTCGTGGTGGTCGGTGTGGTGTATACTTTTTCCCCGTTTCCCCCGGGAATCAACGAAACATGTATACACCAGGACCCCGTATACACCAGGATCCGCTGTCTTGTGAGAGTTTCAGCGCAGTTGGTGTACAGAGTTCTGTTCCCTAAATACACGTATCCAGTGGGCGAATACGAATCACGCCCGCCCCTCCGCTGTTCGCCCCAAGCGTCGCCCCCGAGAAGCCGGCCCCAGGGAATGGGTCGGGGCTCCCAGGGACCGCGCATGACATGAAACACACAAGTCATCAGGGGCAACGACTTGGGGCATGGGCACAGGGGGGGAGGAGGAGGAGGAGGAGGAGGAGGAGGAGGAGGAGGAGGAGGAGGAGGCGGAGGAGGAGGAGGAGGCGGAGGATGAGGAGGAGGAGGAGGAGGAGGAGGAGGATGCATCGACCCCCATCGCCCATTGATCGCCGATAAGGGGCCCAATAACCTACTTGCCCAGGAACGTACGGATACACTATCGGCGGCCTCTCGCTGATCTATCGGCGATGTAACGATCGCCGATTCCAGGTCGATGCGTGCCCCCCCCCTATGTCAGTCCCTTCCTATGGTTAAGTCGGGCCTGTCCCTCCACAGGAGGACTATTCAAACATAGTCAAACAATAGTCTGGGGACGACTTGTTATAACTATGTTTGACATTTTTTTGTTTTTCTTTGTTGTTTGACATTTTAGGTTTTTTTGCCCAAAATCCTCCTGTAGGGGGACACGCCCGACCTGATCCTATCGTTGCCCCTCAGAGCAAGCCGTCGCGCGTCTGGGTCGGCGTCCGTCAGAGCCCCGAATCATCAGGGGTAACTCGGGTCAGGGATAACTCGGGTTCGTTTTTTTTCGGGAATCCGAACCCGAGTTACCCCGGACCCGAGTTACCCCGGATAACTCGGGCGTCCAGAGCCCCGAATCATCAGGGGTAACTCGGGTCAGGGGTAACTCGGGTTCCTTTTTCGGGAATCCGAACCCGAGTTACCCCGGACCCGAGTTACCCCGGATAACTTGGGCGCCCAAGTCGGTAGGCTGATCCCCAGCTCCGGTGGTCCCGGGGTCCCTCCGCGCCCCAAGCGCCTGACCACTGCCTCTCTGGGCTCCGGGCGGGGCGCGCGGCGCAGGCTCCCTCTCCAGCCCCCCCCCCCCCCCCCCTTGCCTCTCTGCCTCTCCTCCACCCCGCCTTGTCTCCAGCCAGCTTTGCGTCGGGCCTGTCCCTCTACACGAGGAGTGTTCAAATCGTCAGAGCATAGTCTGGGGACGATGCCTTGAGTATTTCTGGACATTGTTGGGGCATTTTTGGGGCATGTTTCATTTCTCGTTCAACATCCGCCTGTAGGGGGACATGCCTGACCTCAAGTCAGCTGGAAGATCCTTTAGGCCATCGCCGATGCATCGGCGATGCGGCTCGATGAGGGGCCCAATTTTCTCCACGCCGACGTCGCCGATGCATCGCCGACTACGCCAGTGCATGGTCGGTGCATCGCCGATGCATCGCCGATGTATCGGAGAAGCGGCGCGATCCTCGGACCCCATCTACTCGGAACCCATCTGGGAGGCCTCAATAGTCTCCAGTTGGCTAGAAGATCCAGCCCGCGGGTGGCCGAAGCGTACCCAGACGGACGGTGGAGTCCTTGCTGGCCTGTCCCACAAGATGGCCTGATCAGCGGGCATCTGCAGCACTGGAGGCTGATGACTCGCAGGGGTGTGAGGACAAAGTAGGTGCGGATAGATGCGCCGCGGAGCCCCTCGGTCACGGCATCTGTCCACCCTCAGGGGGGAGAAGTCGGCCAGCGGGAACCTGTTTACCCGATGGGGATGGGGATGGGTCCATCGATGCCGACATTCTGCGCGCTCCCACGTGCGGCCCGGCAGCGTTGCTCTTGGGCGGGGCGAGGAAAGGAGGCGGACTCCAGCGGTGGCGGGCGGGCTGGTTCTCTTCGCTTGGATCGGACGGAAGGGGGGGGCTTGGGAAGGGTAGGAGGAGGAGGAGGAAGAGGAGGAGGAGGAGGAGGTGAGGAGGAGGAGGAGGAGGAGGAGGAGGAGGAGGGGGAGGAGGGGGGGAGGAGGGGAGGAGGGGGGGGGGGGGGGCACGACGTCTCCTTCGTGCTGCTGGTCTCGGCCCCACCGCCGGGCGCCTTCCTTCGATGCATGGGCGCCTCTGGCACTGGGCGGCGCCAGGAAGACCAGCTCTGTGCGCCGATTCGCCACCCCTGGATTCCATAACAGAGTGGGGAGGGTCACATTTGGTCCTCCGCCTCCTGCCCCTCCTCCTGAACCTCCTGAACCTCCTGAACCTCCTGAACCTCCTCCTCCTGAACCTCCTGAACCTCCTGAACCTCTTCCTCCTGAACCTCCTCAACCTCCTGAACCTCCTCAACCTCCTGAACCTCCTGAGCCTCCTGAGCCTTCTCCTCCTCCTCCTCCTACTACTCCTGCGGGGTCTGATTTGAGCTGTCTTGGAGGGTTTGGGGGGGGTCTCGGCAGAGGGCCGCCCTTTCATGGATGGTCTGGGGGGGTCTAAAACTTCTCGTCTGGGAGGGTTGTGACCCCCCTTTTATCACGAAAGCTGGAGTAAGTTCCCCCTTGCAGACCACCCCCCGCCTCGTCCGACCCCAGAGAAGCGGGGGTGCGGCGGTGGCGAGCGGCGGGGGCGCAACTGAAGGGGGGGTTTGGGGTCCCGGCCCGAGAGCCGCATCGACGAGGCGGAGGCGGATCCCCCTCGTCGCCAGCGCGGCGTGCGCCTGGCCTTGCGTCTGGACATGGATGCTCTTTCTGGTGGCGTCCTGGTCTGCTGTCCAGCTTTGTGGGGGGAGTCTGGAGGAGGGGCAGCGCCGCCCCCGCCCGACAAGATCTTGGGCTCGACGTCGAGGGAGGCAAGACCACCACCCCGACCCCCATGACTGGCGTTGACTAAAGCGCCCCAGGCCGTGTACCAAATACAGCGCTCGATTCCTGCTGAGACTCGTTGGCAGTGGTGCTTGTTTACGAGGGCTGTTCTCCTGCCCTCTATACCACGCTGCTCCAGGTGCAGGCCAGTACGTGTGCATGGTTGCTCCCAGGAGGGGGGGGGTCCGACTGGCCACCGTGTTGGGAGAAGGCGGCTCCCTCGCTTCGCTCTCACCTCCCGTGCCTCCCGTGGGCAGAGCTCCGTCCCACCAGATTTTCTGGGATGGGTGTGCGTCGAAGGTGCCTCCTGTGGGTACCCATCGCGTTGCTGGGGGGAGTCTCTGAGGATCTCCGGTGCCTCCTCGACTTCTGCCTCCGCCTTCGCCTCCTGAGAGGTCGGCGTGCTGATGATCTCTCAGCCCGCATGCCGCCTCCCTTCAGAACTCGGACTCACGAGGAGCGTGCGCCTGATAGGCAACCACGTGTGAACCCGACCCCAGCGGTTCAGATTTTCCCGGTAAGGGCTCCGGCCCAGGGTTCTCTTGTAGTTTGCGGGCCAAAGACCCTCCACCTGAAAGGTGTCGAGCAGCGGCGCCGGAATTGGACACGTAACATTTTGTGTGTGGAGGGGGGGTATCCAATATGAGTCTCGGCACGCGTGCGCTCGGCCTGTGCTTTCACGTGTTTCGGGCCACGACGGGGCCGCATGCGAGGATCCAACTTGTAGGTGCCGAATTCTTCTCCACGTGGGAATGCTTGCGCGGAGGGGAGGGGGGGCCCATCATGCCCCTGTCGCGTGCGCCCACGGCACGTGTTTTCACGCGTCCACGGGGCCCCCCAGGGGGGTGGCGAGTTCTGTGCAAGTGAAATGTCGTGCGCGGAGGTGGGGGGACCAACGGAGGGGGGGGGGACCCAACACGCGCTGGCGCGCGGGGCATGCGTTTTCACGTGTTTCGGGCCACGACGGGGCCGCAAGCGAGGACCCAATTTGCAGGTGCCGAGTTCTTGAACACGTAAAAAGGCGTGCGCGGAGGGGGCGGGCAACATGCCTCTGGTGCGTGCGCGCGGGGGGCAAGTGCTTTCACGTGTTTGGCGCCACGACGGGGCCTCGAGTGAGGGACCGAATTTGCAGGTGCCGAGTCCTTTATCAAGTGAACTGCTTGTCCGAAGGTGGGGGCAACACGCCTCTGGCGTGTGCGCGCGAGGCACGCTTTTTCGCGTGTCCACGGGGCCCCCAGGGGGACCCAACTTGGGGGTGGCGAATTCTTTACACGTGCAATGTTGTTCGCGGAGGGGGAGGGGGGGCCAACGGATGTGGGGGCCAGCATGCGCCTGGCTACGTGCGCGGATGTGGGACCCAACATGCGCCTGGTGCGTGCGCGTTGTGCACGTGTTTCCACGTGTCTCGGGCCAAGACGGGGCCGCAGGCGAGGGACCCAGCTAGGGTGTGGAGAACTCTTCGCACGCGAAAATACGCTCGCGTGCGCGGAGGGGCCGGGGCCAACATGCGCCTTGTATGTGACAGGCGTCGCCGTGCAGGAGGAGGGCGACGAGGAGGAGGAGGAGGACAAGGAGGAGGAGGAGGAGGAGGCGGGAGGAGGAGGAGGAGGACGAGGAGGAGGAGGACGTGCAGGCGGTGGCGGCTGTAGACAAGCAAACGGAAAGTGTCGCACGCGCGTCAGAAGAAAGTCTTACTGTCTTAACCGAGAACCTCGGAGAATAACCCCCCAGGGATAGTAAAGTTCGGGGTTCTCGGGGAGATAATAAAAGTTGCCCGCCAGAGCCAGCATAAAGAGATATCAAGAGGAAAACGCCAAAGATATCTTGAGGATCCTTGGTCTTCGGTCCTCTATGATACATCCTCAACAATGATTTGTCTTGGTTGAGACATCCTCAACGAATTGCTTGTTTCGCTTGAGACTGCCTCGAAGCATTTGTCTGTTTCGCTTGAGACGTCTTCAAATTATTGCTTATTTCGCTTGAGTCATCCTTGAAATCATTGCTTGTTTCGCTTGAGGCATCCTTGAGAAATCTCGGAGTTTCTATAGAGATTCCTCATGTGCCTCGTTTTCCCAGGATAATCAACCACAGCGATAAACAAGTTCAGGGGGGCAGGGGGAGGAGAAGAAATATAGAGAGATACATAGAAATATAGAAAGAGAAGAGGAGGTAGAGGAGGAAGAGGAGGAGGAGGAGGAGAAAGAGCAAGAGGAAGAGAGGAGAAGGATATATCAAAAATCCAAAGTTTAAAACGTATTATATTTAATTTCTAAGCGCTTAATGAACATTATATGTTCATCTGCTCGTGTAGGGTAGCTCACGTGCTTCGTTTTCCCAGGATAATCAACCCCAGCGATAAACAAGTTCAGGGCGCCAGAGGGAGGAGGAGGAGAAAGAGATAGAGAGACAGAAAGAGAGAGAGAGAGAGAGAGACACAGAGAAAGAAAGAAAGACAGAAATAACTACAACGTGACATAATGACATTGGTTTCGCTTAAGGCATCCTGAAAAAACGTGTTCGCTTCGCTTGATGTTGTTATCTCAACATAAGAAGGAAGTAACCTCGATGGCGAACTTTCCCCGAGATAATGAAGTTCGGTCTCCGCGCCCTCCGCCTCTATTTGAAACCCGTCTAGGCCGACGATAAAAAAACTCAAACGACTTCAGGGGGGGTACTTTATTATCCTGGGTAATCGGTTATTCCAGTTCCTTACTGGGTTCGTGGATCCCTCAAGTTTGAAAATCAATTGGAGTTCAGAATTTCAAGGTGTCCGATACCACAGCGTCGATTCGGCCCGTAGGGGCAAATCTGATGATTTCCCAGAATGCCGC
Source organism: Prorocentrum cordatum (assembly GCA_963575745.1). Taxonomy (NCBI): domain Eukaryota; class Dinophyceae; order Prorocentrales; family Prorocentraceae; genus Prorocentrum; species Prorocentrum cordatum. The sequence goes on along the minus strand of CAUYUJ010000137.1, from coordinate 299,660 downwards.
CTGCCCGCATGCCGTCCCCCTTGTTCCGAAGGCCTGCATCCTCAACGCACGCCCCATGTGGAGTCTCGAATCTCCCTGTTCCCGTGTCTCCCCGTCTGTCGGCCCCGTCTGCCTGTCGCTCTGTCCCTCCTCCTTTCCCTCCCCTCCTCGCCTTCTCGGCTCCTCGCTCTCCCCGCTTTGTTCTTGTTTTCTTGCCTGTCCCGCGTTTCTTTGCCGGCCTTGTCCGCATAAGAGTTGTTCGGTCGGGGTTTCTGCGCCAGCGAGTCGCCAGGCGTGTCTTCCGAAACTCTGAGATGCTTGCGCTTCTTCAGTGGTGGTCCCCGCCGACGGGGCCGTCATATCGTCAGAGCAGGGCAGAGGAGAAGGAGCAGGTCGAGGAGCAGCAGGAGCAGGAGTTGGCGGTGAGGCAACCTCGGGCAGGCTAGCGGGCGACGGCGGCCGCGGCCAGACGACATTGTACAGTGCCGCTTCTTCATGAATTCGGAGCGCAAGTGTCATCTGCTCCCGTGCCTGCCTAGTCCTGTAGACGGGCTAACGATATTCTACGCAACGGCGAGGTAGATTTTGGCGTAGTGGGTGAGGCTGGTCCGTGGCCAGACCAACTGTAGGAAGGAACGCGTGGTTCGTAATTCCCTACACTTGTTTCTACGCTCGCTCGGTGTCACAAGACCCGATTCCCTACCACGCCGTTGACCTACAACGCCGTTAGCACGGCCTTGGTAGTCTATCCGATCATATTGGGCAACCAAACCAAGAGAGCCAGTGCTGGACTCGTCTGGGCCACCGTATGGTCAGCACACTGTCCCTCGTTTTCACCCGGTTGCTGAACTCTTTTGCGCCGCCTTGTGGTTTGAGATCCCCCTCGGGTAGACATTTGGCAATACCACTTCGAACGTACTGCTGGCATCGCGCTGCTCCCGGCTCGGTTGCCAAAGAATTTCAATCCTGGGGGGCGACACCAGCTTCGAAGGGCAATTGGCTAATGAGCTTGAGGGCGCCGCCTCGTCCCTGGGACCAACAGCAGGCGAGCGGCCCTGGGGCCTGGTCTTCACCTCCGAGCCTTGACCTCGAAGCCAGAGATCGCCGGCCTCGAAGATGGAGGGCGAGGCCGCGATCGGGATCGGGGGCGGCACAGAGGGGGGTGATGACTAGGGTGTGTGTGGATATCATAGCGTGGGCATGATATTTCGCCAGATTTCATGGCGCCTCTCCAGATTTCATTACTTCCCTGCCCCCCCCCCCTGGGCCGCGCACATGCCGCCGGCCATGATTTGCGCCCCCCCCCCCTCTTGGACGCCCCCCCCCTCTTGGCCCCCCCGACGGGAGGTCCAGGGACCTCTTGGCCCCCCTGCCGTCGGTCTGCCTCTGAGACCAAAGGGGGCTCCAGAGTCTGAATTCTTGGGTCCACGGGCTGCGACGAGCCCGAGAGCTGACCCGATCCATTTCTGTTTCTGGAGGTGCACGCTGTATTTGAGAATCTGCACACAAACGCCCGCTCACACGCAAACACGCACACACACACGAGCACACACGCAAACACAAACACACAAACACACGCACACACAAACACAAACACACAAACACTCAAACACAAGCACGCAAACACACAAACACACAAACACGCAAACTCGCAAACACACAGACGCACACACTTTTTGCGTCGGCGGCTGGGCAGATGGTGACTGCTCCTGCGGATTGGCAACAGGGGACACGCTGAATGCACATTAGAGCCGCCATGCACGGAGGAAGAGGAGGAACCGCACACGCAGACATAAGCACAGACACAGGCACAGACAGACGCAGACGCTGACGCAGACACACACACACACACAAACACCCATCCCCACCGCCCCCCACCGCCACACGCACGCGCACACACACACACACACACGCACACACGCACACCTACACACCCGCACACCCACACACCCACACACCTACACACCCACACACCAACACACCCACACACCCACACGCACACGCACACGCACACGCAAACGCACAGACAAACGCCAACGCACACGCACGCACACGCACACGCACAAGCACACGTACACGTACACGCACACGCACACGCATACGCCTTCGCACACGCACACGCACACGCACACGCACAGACAAACGCACACGCACACGCACGCAAACGCACACGCACAAGCACACGTACACGCACACGCGCACGCGTACACACACGCCTTCGCACACGCACCCGCGCACGCACACGGACACGCACAGACACACATAATCACACGCACACGCACACGCACACGCACACGCACACGCGCACGCGCACGCGCACGCGCACGCGCACGCACACGCACACGCGCACGCACACGCGAACGCACGCGCACACGCACTCGCACACGCACACGCACACGCACACGCACGCGCACGCGCACGCGCACGCGCACGCGCACGCGCAGGCACACGCGCAGGCACACGCGCACGCGCTCGCACACGCGCACGCTCGCGCACACGCGCACGCGCACTCGCACGCACACGCGCACGCACACGCGCACGCACACGCACTCACACTCACGCACTCACGCACTCACGCACACGCACACGCACAAGTTCACGTAGGTAGGTTTGCGTCGCGTCGACCAGCGGCGACCCCAGCGCGGGCGTTCAAGGTTGAACGCCGCCGGCGACCCATAATCGATCGATGTTGAACGATCGGACGTTGCGGCATCGGCCGATCGTTCAAGGTTGAACGATCCCTGCGGTGTCAAAAACCAGCGCTGGGGTCGGCACGACACGAACCTGCCGTACACGCACACGCACACGCACACGTACACGCACACGCACATGCACACGCACACGCGCACGCACACGTACACACACACACACGCACGCATACACACGCACACGAATGCCCACGCGCACACGCACACGCACACGCACACACGCACGCTCACACACACAACCACACAGACACAAACCCACACACACACCACACACATAAACACACACACACATACCCATACACCCACGCAAACACAAGCACACACGCACACACGCACACAAACCCGCACACACACATATTCACACACACACACACGCACGCACACACTCATACACACACACCCAGACACACGTACGACCTGCAGAGGGACCGGACGCCGACCTTGCGAACCTGTTCCCACGGTTTTGCGATATGTGCCGCCTGCTCTTCCAATGTCCTGGACACAGTTTCTTGTCGGCGAGAGTTCGTCGCTCCGCGACGCGGGGAGGGGGCGCCAGGAACACGGGGGATCGAATATTATGCGCAAAGAGACGCCCTCCAATGGATTATTGCTGGGCCTCGGGGTATGGTGGCGGTGTACAACTCACCACTGAGAGCCAGCGACTTTATACAACGCCACCCTCCTTGAAGATACAGGCGAAGTTCGTCGGCGGGTGTCTGTGTATACATATAGAGCGAGAGGGAGGGAGAGACAACTATTGACAGAGAGAAACAGAGAGAGAGAGAGAAGGAGAGACAGCGAGAGAGAGAGAGAGAGAAACAAAAAGAGGGACAGAGAGAGGGAGATCCGTCAGGGCTTCGCCCTCTTCCGCAGGTCCCTTGTCCATCATTTTGGAGCATGCAGGAATCATGTTGGGAGTCCTGGGCGCCGCCGTGAAGTAGCATCGAAAGCTTGTGCAATAATGGTAGGTGATCTTCAAGACAGATGGAGATTCAAATGAGATTGCCGAGCTCTGTGTTGCCTGTTTCGAACTGCTCCTCGTGCTGTGTATTGGAGGCCCTCTTGGAACGACTGTGGGCTGCCTGAGGCTCTGCTGAGCAAAATCGCGCGGCTCGGACGGTCTTTGGGTTCCTCGGCGAAGCAAACACGCGTGGCAAAGTTCTGGTCGCAGAGGCGGCACGGGAAGTGCGGGCGAGCCTCCTGGGGCTTCCGCGAAGTCCCGCAGAGGCCGACGCTCCTCATGTGGCAAACCCACATCCTTCGGCTGGAGCACGGGCACGCGCGCCTTGCAAGCGGCAGCCAGCGCCGCGGACACCGCGGGCGGGCCGCCGCCGGCCTTCTCCTCGTTTTTTGCAAGGGACTGTGGCTTCGGGGACGCGAGTCTGGGGCAAGTCGTCTGGGATCGTTGCTCCGGGTGCGCGAGCGTGGCGCATCTCTCGAGAGTCGTGGTCTCGGCGCGAGCACCGCGTAATTTACGAGGGGCCGTGGCCTTGGGGACGCCGTTATGGTAGAACTTGCACGAGATCGTGGCCTCGGAAACGCGGCGATGGCGAAATTTACTAGGGCTCGTGGCCTCGGAGACGCGAGCACGTTTCAGTTTCACAGGGGACGTGGCCTCGGGAACGCGACTATGGCGTTATTCGTAGCCTCGGGGGCGCGAGTACGGTGTAATTTCAAGGGGTCGTGGCCGAATGTTATGTCGTAGCTTCGGGGATGCTTCTCTAGATGTACACATTGTAGTGGCTTCCGGCCAGTGCCGCCGATCCGGGACGCGTGCGTTGCTGCCGGAAACGCGCGATGGCGGTCATGACCGGCGACGACGGCGAGCAGGGAGGATGATGAGGAGTGGGAACGGAGGCGACGGAGTAGGATGATGAGGATGATGCTGCTGATGATGATGATGCTGTTGATGATGCTGATGCTGATGATGATGCTGATGAGGAGGAGGGGAGGGGGAGGAGGAGGATCATTTTTAATGGGTCGTGGTCGTAGGGACCGGAACATCGTGCGATTTCAAACGATCGTGGCAACGGGGACGCGAACATGGTGTAACTTACAAGCGATCGTTGCTTTGGGCATGCGAACGCATTGTAATTTGCAACCGATCTTGGCCCTGTGACGCGAGGGTTGCGAATTTCGAAGGGATCGTGATTTCGGGGGGCGCCAACATTGTGCATTTTTTTGTTAAAAGTCCAGACCTCGGGAACGCGACCACAGCGTGAACTGACGCGAACACGGAGTAATGTTTGAGCGATCGTGACCTCGTGGAAGCAACTATGGCCAAATCTTGAAAATAGGATCGTGGGGGCGCGAGCATGGCGACATGTACAAAGGCCTCGTGGCCTCGGTGACAAAATGTTGTATATTTGTCCTCCCATCGTGGCCCTGGGGAGGCCAGTACCGCTTCGTTTGCGAAGGATCGTGGCCTCGGGGGCGCGAACAAAAAAACAAAAACGTGGCCTCCTGGGCGCGAATGCGGCGTAATGTTCAAGGGATCGTGGTCCAGGGGCACCTGGGAAATCACACACGATTGTGGTTTCGGAAACGCGAAGATGTGGCAACTGACAAGCGGTTGGGGCCTCGGGGGCGCGAGCACCGTGTCATTTACGAGCGATATTGGCTTGAGGGGGGCGAGTATTGCGAATGTGCTGAATATCGCGGCGTCGGGGACGCGAGCCAATCATACTTCAGAAAAGGGTGGTGGTTTCGGCAATGCGAATATCATGCATCTTGCGAGGGATCGTGGCTTCAGGGGCCCGAGTATAATATTATTTGCGAGGCGTCGTGGCCTCGGTGATGACAATACGGTGTAATGTGCGAGCGATCGTGGCCTAGGTATCGTGGTTTCGGGGCGCGAGCGTAATTTGTTTTACGTGCCCCCGGGTCCCGCAGGAATTCAGGCAACGCGACCTGGGCGTGGTGAAATGTCGGGTTGGGTCCCCCCACGCTCGCGCGGACAGTCACAACTTACAGTAGGAAGCAGAACGTAGACCTGCAACAATGGACACGTGAAATTTGTGATGGGGCAGTGAGCAGCAAACCTGAACCACCCAGCCGAATGGCCCCACAAGGGGACCGCTAGTTTTCCGTGGCGTATCCGCCGACCCCATATGAAAATCCACGGGCGAGCCCTCTCTGTGCTCTTATGTGCTTGTTGGGAGGGCCCTCCGGGGGTCTTGGGGTCGTCTTGCGGGACCATTCCAGGCTCTCTTTTGTTCCTCTTTGGGAGCCGCTTGGGGCCTTTTTGGGCGCCTGCTGGCTGTCTTCACTCGGTATCGTTTATCCGATCCCCATCCCCATCTCCATCCCCTCGAGACTTACCACCCCAGTGGGGGATACACCCCTCGAAAACCGAAGAGAACGAGCTATATCCCCATCTAGGGGGGTGAATCCGCCAGTGGGGCCCAGGCCATGCCGCTGAGCATGGGGCTGGACCTAAACGCTGTTTTGCTGGACTTCGGCAACGTTCTGTTTTCCATTTTGGCAGAGAGTCACAGGAAAGCAGGTAGAGCAACACGAAGCCCAAAACGAAACCAAAGCCAAAAGCAACGTTCAGCTTCAGCCCTGGTCTTCACCCTGTTGATTCTCCCCCCCGATGACGAGAGCCCGACGAGAGCCGCACGCCGCGCCTCCCCGGAAAACCGATGTCGGGTGGAGGAGAGCCCTCGCGTGGCTCGCTGTGGCGGGGCTGAGGAGCAGGACGCGGCCGCTGCCCGAGTCACCAGCCGGCCCCCCTCACTACTCAGAGGAGGAAAAGGTACCCATACCGTTCCTCTACCCTTCCCTCGTTCCCCCCTTTTTGAGCCTCTTGGGAGATCCTCGTCGCCACCGCTGGATTCGCCTCGAAATCCTGGTCAGAACGCACCCCGGGAGAGGTCCAGGGAGCAGCAGTATCGGCACCTTTTGGTTTCCTGAACTACCATCTTCCCCCCGTTAGCGAGCCTGGCATCGGGGAGCAAAGCGCGGCACGGGCTTCCTGGATCTGCGCCGGGCTCCCCTCCCTGTCGCGGGGATCGCGGCAGGGGCAGCGCCAGGGGCTCCTCCTCCCCCCCCTAAAGAATCCCAAGGATGCATTGGAGTCTCAGCCGCCCCCCCCCCCGCTTGGGGAGCGGCGACCCAGGCTCGGTGGTTCCCTCGTCTCGCTCCTGGTGCTGCAGGTTGCCAGGCTTCGCGTGTTCCACCGCCGCCACCCGCGATGGTCCTCAGCATCAGAGGTCCCGTGCGAGACGATGAGAATAGAGAAGAGTGAAGACGATAACGAGGGAGACGATGAGGGGGAGGAGAAGGATGCGCGAGCAGAACATTGAGTGCATGCGTGTTTTGCGAGCGGTGTACCACCCGTGCGTGGCCGATGACAGTGTTTGCCGCCATCGTGGTGCGGACTGGACGCCCCAGGGAGTTGCAACCAGCCACTAACCAGTGCCCAAACGCTCTTCCCTGGACCGAAGAGTGATCCGCGTGTGCGTGCAGTTGGTGGCCTGTCCGAAGTGCCGGTGGCCCACACTGGGAGGGCTGTGGAAGTTATCGTGCAACGGCATGGCAAGCCTCGTGCCCACGATAATCTCAGCGAGGGGGGACAGTTCTCCTCCAGTGGGCCGGCCGCACAAGTTGCTGGTGCCACCTGATCGCCGGCTGTTTCACAGGGCTTGCATGCGATGGGACCTCTCCCTCGAGCGCAGGCCGGCTACAGCTGGTGATATGCGAATCAGCTTGCGCAACTTCCGGCCCACTGGCTTGACTATTCACAAGGGGCGAGGATGAATCCGTTCCATAGCTATCTGGAACGCTGCCAGAGCGTTCAGGAATGCTCTGAGAAGGCCGCGGTGCCCGAGACATCCTCCAGAGCCGCCGGGTCTCAGAGATTCCCGATTTATCCTCACCCGATTCGACCCTCTTCCTGGCTTCGTCTTAGCGGGTGGGAGGGGATTCGCCCACGGTTCTTGCTGCCACCGTATTCTCATGGCCGTCGCACAGCGGTAGCGATGGCAATGGGCGCTGTGTCTTCTCTCCTGTCGCATCCCATGGTGAACTCAGATGTTTTGCGTTTTTGGGGAAACGGACTTCCTCCCGCGAAGGAAGCTGGCCAGACTCCTTTAGTTTGTGTGTTTTAGTCTGTAGTTGCGTGTGTGTGTGTGTGTGCCAATGTAGGGAAGTCTTATACAGGATTCCTCCTGTATATATTCCGTCATCGAAGGTTCTTTCAGTAGTTACGAATTATTGGTTGAGGAAGGTTGGCGTCCATAGAAATTATCCCAGCACTGCTTGAGTAGTACGAGTTATGTTACTCATGTATCCTGGTTTGATATTATGCAGAAGCGGCTGTTTTAGCAAGGCTTCCCAGCATTGTTTTCGTCAGTAAGGGTTTCGTGATGTGTTTTGTTTCTGTGCATCTAAGCGTTGCGCAATGAAAGGTGTTACCAATCAGGATTCGTTAGTAAGGATGTTTGTACCGGGATAGTTTTATTTTGCAATGGCTCCTTCAGGTATGATTCCTACAGTCAGGATGCCTGGAGCATGGAATTTCTGGTAAGGGATCCTTGAGTCAAGACTTCGTTGGCAAGGGTTCCTGGATTAAGGGTTTGATCATCAATGATTTAGGTAAAATGATTCCTTGAGGACGGACTCCTTGCTACATATTTTCCTTTTCAGATTCAGATAGACATGTCGGAATGCCACATCCGCTTCAAATAGAAACAACACAAACGCCCTGAGGATGATTGCGCACAGGCCCACAACAAAAACCATACATCTGGGTACGAGTACGGGTGCTACCTTTGCCAGCAATGCTAACACCTCTACCTTGTACTACCAATACTGCTGTTACTACTCCTGCTACTACTATCACTACGACTACTACTACCGCTGCTACTACTACGACTACTTCTATTATTACTACTACTACTACTATTACTACTACTACTACTACTACTACTACTGCTACTACTACTACTACTACTACTACTACTACTACCTTGTTTACTACGGCAACTACTATTATTACGGCGACGACTATTACTACGGATACTTCGAATACTAAAATGCTTATGTTACGGTTACTAGTACTACCGCTACTTTCACAACAAATACTACAGTTGCTACTAGTACTACTACTTCTACTACTACTACTACTACTACTACTACTTCTACTACTACTACTACTACTACTAATACTGATACTGAGGCTGTTTCGATTACTACTGCTGCTACTCCTGCTGCTGCTGCTGCGACTATCACTCATGATGTTGCTGATGCTGCTGCTACTACTACTACTACTACTATCACTACTACTAGTATTACAACTACGACGACGACGACTACACTATTATTACTACTACTACTACCACTACCTACTACTACTACTACTACTACTACTACTACTACTACTACTACTACTACTACTAACACTACTACAACTACAACTACAACTACTACAACTACTACTACTACTACTACTACTACTACTACTACTACTAGTTTGATCATTATTAGTACTACTACTACTACTACTACTATTACTACTACTACTACTACTACTACTACTACTACTACTACTACTACTGGTGCTGCTACTAATACTCCTACTACGACTACTACTACAGCAACTACTACTACGACTACTACTACTACTACTACTACGACTACTAATTACTACTATTACTACTACTACGACTACTCCCACAACTACTATTACTACGACTGTTATTCGTAGTATTCTTTCTGCTTCTACTACTACCCCTACTACTACTTCTACTACTACTACTACTACTACTACTACTACTACCACTACTGCTATTACGGGGGCGACGATGGCGACGACTACTACTACTACTACTACTACTACTACTACTACTACTCAGAGCACGGCTGCTTCTACGACTACCACTACTATCATTATTACGACTGCTCTTTTTATTTCTATGACTTCGGCTACGACTACGACTACGACTACTACTCTTACGACGACTCCTAATACTACCCTATTCTATCCCTACTACTACTACTACGATTACTACTATTACTACTAGTAGTAGTAGTAGACTACTACTACTATTACTACTAGTACTAGTATAGTAGTAGTACTACTACTAATACTACTACTACTACTACTACTACTACTACTACGACTACGACTACTACTACTACTACTACTACTACACTACTACTACTACTACTACTACTTCTACTACTACTACTACTACTACTACTACTACTACTACTACTACTACTACTACTACTACTACTACTACTACTACTACTACCAGCACTCTTATTACTAGTACTCCTAGCGCCACTATACACTACTACTACTACTACTACTACTACTACTACTACTACTACTACTACTACTACTACTACTACTACTACTACTACTACTACTACTACTACTACTACTACTACTACTGCTGCTGCTGCTGCTGCTGCTGCTGCTGCTGCTGCTGCTGCTGCTGCTGCTGCTGCTGCTGCTACTACTACTACTACTACTACTACTACTACTACCTCTACTATTTCAGCTCTACTGCTGCTGCTCTCGATGGTATTGCTCTTACTGGTACCATTATTATGTCTAGTGCTACTATTGGCACTGGTGCTATCACCTGCTACGGCAACGACTGCTGCGGCTGCAATCGCTACTGCGACGGAAGAAGAACCGGCAGGAGAAAGAACAAGGAGAGGGGGACCAAGAGAGGATGGAGGAGAGAGGGTTGGATAATGGGATCATTGTGATATTCGGATATTTGTCGTCTGGTGGTATGACGTTGTCCTGGTCTGCATTCGAATATCTGCGTGCGCGAAGCTCTTGCATGGTCCTAGTTGACAACTCTGTGAGATTCTGATTCAGGTACTGCCTATTACGCCTCTTGCGTTTGTGCCTTCCAACGTGGGCCTGTCGCGGAGGTTTTGCAATTACTGGGCCCAGGCGGTCCGCCGGCCCGAATTACAGTTCGCGCGGACGCATTCGGCCGGCGTGTTTGGTGGCAAGCTGTCTCAGAGAGAGCTGAAACGTTCTCGTGGAATGCCCCCGTGTACAAACAACGTAGGTGTGCGCAGCTGGCGGTTCCAGCTGGAGCAGGTGCAGGTAGGCACTTCGTGCCGAGAGGATAAGAATTCGGAGGAGGTCCAGTTGAGGCAACGGGGGCTGTCCCGCCCCGCGCGCATCCACTCGAAATCGGTCCGCGGACCCCTCCCGGGGTCCGTCCTGACTTGTTTTCCGAGGCGCATACAGCCGTGGCCATCGGGAGCCCCAAAACTGATACAAACATGTACAGTCGGACCGTGGTATAAGATCGACATTGGTTCGGGCAGTTACCCTAATGTTTTCGTGTTTGTTGGATGTCCTTGTGCATCCTGGGGGAGGGTACCCTCGACTGCTCGTCACTTTGTCTGGCGGAGGTTCCGTGTTCTTGAAGGGTGATCCTCTGGCCTGGATCCGACTGTACGCGAGGGCCGCCGTTATCTCGACAGGCCTTCCTCACAGGATGCACTTGCACGTGTTAGTCCCCGCCCAGCGCCGAGCTTGGCAAGGCCAGCCTGGGAACGGGAGTGGCATTGGTGCCTCCTTGTACCGGTCAGGGAGTCAGATGCGGCAGTCCTTGGCCCATCGCCCAGGCGTTTGTCCTTACAGTCTCAAGGGCGTGGAAGGAATTTGCGGTTCGCTGTTTGAAGTGCGCGTGTTAATCGACAGCGTCGAGCGGCCAGGTCTTTCATCTTTGAGTTGTTCTAGAGGGTTTCTTTGTGGTGCCGACGTTCAGAAACAGGTTGTTTCGTCCACATTATGCCGGTGATTGTATAGAAAGGTGCCAAGCGACATTTGTTGCAGATGCCATTGGTTCTATGGCATTGATGGTGCTTCAGCATTGAGCGTACCAGAACGCAGCTCTCAATAACGATCGAAGGAGTTCGTTTCCCTACGCAGGTTCGCTTACGACTGTCTCGAGCGAGGCCTGCAGATATGAGATCGCACTCGTTCTGGTTAATGTGTTCTTCTCCGTATCGTCATGGATGGTTTCACCTCGAATCATGATGGATTGCATTGGAACTCGTGGAATCCCATTATCATCAGTCTACAGAAGTCCATAGGGGTCGTCCATCGGACTCTGTACGTCTCCATAGGAGCTCATGACAATCATGTGTAATCGTGTGTGGTTGGTACATAGGAACTCACTGGACTCCCTAGGAATTCTTAGAAGTTCATTGGGACCCATGGTAATTCGTAATACCCAGGAGGGGCTCATAGACATCCAAGTGCCATGGCCATGTTTGGGAACCACTAGGAATTCATTATGTAATTAATCGGCGCCCTATACGAACCTGTATGGACCACCAGGAAGTCATACGACTCAGCAGGATCATACAAGCTCGCACGAGTCTATATGAAGTCCTTGGGATCCGTTGGATGTTGTCGGTCTCCCCCTTGCAAACACCATTTCTCAGCAGGAGCTCGTGGCATTCCTTTGGGATCCATGAGGTGCGCATGGGCATATTCCCCACCAAGCACTTGCACTCAGTGGGGTTCGCATGTGTTTTCTGATGAACTGGCGGCTGCGTGGGGGCTTCGTCGCCGCCCCGTCGCCGCCTGGTCGTCCCGTCGTCCGGGCGGGTGTGCCTCTCTGGCGGACACGCGGCCGCCGTCGCCGCCCCGCCGCCGCCCCGCTGCCGCCCGTCGGCTGGGCTGGCGTGGCGCTCCGGCGGCCGTGTCGTCGCCGTCGCACCGTCCCCGCGCGCGTGGCGGTCTGACGGCTCCGTGGTCGCCGTCGCCTCTCCGTCGCCGCCTCGTCGCCGCCTAGATTTCAGGGGGGAAAGAAACACACAGACACAATTCATCCTCGATTTCCGAGAAAATATGGGAACATATGGGAAGTGGGCGGGAAGACAGAAACCCAGAAAATATGGGAAAATAAGGGGGGATTATTTTATTTGTGTGTATTTATTTGTGTGTCCTTGGGCCCCTTCAAGATTGCTCAGCACAGATTGGACCAAATCTAGAGAACGCCGCGCAGGTTGCGCCACATAGGTTACGCTCCACGTGCATGGCGCACCACACACTGCATCACATGCGCTGCACCACGTACATTGCACAGCACAGGATGTGGCACATTACATGCTCCGTATCTAATCTCCTTAAGGAATTCGGATCGACCTCCCCCCCGTTGACTTAACGGACCCTCTTTTCGTACTGCAATTTACAGTTGGTTCTACCCAATCGTCCATCCAATGTGCGAACATACCATCCCAGCCCTCATCTTCACCGTCTGGAAATAATGGTATGCGCGCGCTCTCGTCTATCCAAAAACATCCGGATATAAGAATCCCTTACAACAAATGTGACGAAGTGCGCACGCGCGCGTCGTCTCGCGCGCATGCCGAAATCTTTCAAACATGCAAGGTTCCGTAAAGAGTTCCAAACCGCGAGTCACGAACACATAAGCGTTAACAGTTGCTTTGTAGCAAGGGTTTTCAAACAAGCCTGTGCGCACTGTCGAATGTTTAAGAACCTTACCTTTTCTCACACCAAACCGCATTTTCATAACATGCTCCCACACGGGCCTCTCGCTCGCGCATGTCGAAGTCGTTCGAACGCCCCTGCGCGCGTGTTGTCGCAAGCATATCTTGCAACAGCTGCGACGAAGTGCGCGCGCGCGTCGTCGCGCGCACGCAGGAATCGCTCAAAAACCCTATTCTCGTAAGGATTCCAAATCACGCTACCGAGGAACCCCACATACAGATATCATGTCTGGAGTGATGATAGCTGACATGAAACGCCCTTACTCGCACAACCGACAATATGATGTCTTAATATTCGGCGGCCGAGGGCGCTACATATTGCACAACTGATATCAGATCATCTTCACCTGCTGCATTGCGTAACTAACGACTGGACATCGTAAGTGTTGGCGGCCGGGGGCGCAATTCGTGGTACAACCGTCATCAGACAGTCATTGAGTAGGAGGTCGACAACATGATCGATGTGTCCCAAACTACGGTTTTGGGCAGAACATATGATTGATGCATATAATGGTTGTACATGCACCAACAATGTACGTATGTTTCGCACATTCGACGGTCACTTGAATTTTGTAGTGAATCAAACCTGTAGTTTGTCTCCTACTCGAAGTCAGCTCCAGTGTATTCAATCCCATTCCAACCCATGCAGGTCCAACCCGTATCCCCCCGGCCCCCACGGGGCCCCACCCCGAGGAGAACGAGGAGGAGGCGGACGGCGACGAAAACGTGGGCGACGACGTGGACGTGGACGACGTGGACGAGGGCAATGACGAGGACATGGCCCGTGACCCCCGAACGAGGAGGAGGACGCGGGGCAGGAGGAGGCGGACGACGAGGCTGTGGGCGACGACGTGGACGTGGACGAAGACGAGGACGAGGGCGATGCCGAGGACGTGGCCCGGGACCTCCGCGCTTGCTCGCGGCCCTTGCTGGGCTGCGCCCGATCTGGGCGCTCGACGGCAGGCCCCCAATCCTGCGAGCTCCGCCCTGCGGCCTTTGCCGCACGCGGGGCCCATGCAGAACTGTGTGCGCTCGGCGGCGAGCCCGGGAGGGCAGGGCCTGCGATGTCCTCGAGCCTCGATGGCCGATCTTCGACGTCCCCGACGTCCTCAGCCCTGGGCCTCGAGGGCCGTCGGCGGCGGCCCGCGGCGGGCCGTGGACGGCCTCGCCCCCCCCCCCCAGCGGAGACGGGGCGGGCCTGCTCAGCAGGCCTTTGAGGGGATTTCGGGGCCTTCTCCGGAGACGCAGAAACCCTGTCGGAAGGCCCGAAGGCTTCTGAGAAGCCCCGCCGCCTTTTGAGACGGCCTGCTGCTTCTCACCCCCCTCCCAGGTGCGCCGCCGAGGGATTCCGACCCCCTGGGGATTTGTACTCAGCGCTGGAGCTTATATACCCGTGGTGGAGTGCTGTCCTAAGCTGGCTCAGGGTCGCCGGCTCATGCTTGGGCCTCTTCGGCCCTCACTCGTCCGACTAGCTCTGTGCCCTTCCGTCCGGCCACAGGACCCCTGGAGCCGGGAGTTCCCACAAGGACCCCTTGAGTTCATTCATGGTGATCCTTCCTTGTGGGAGCTCCCAGGCACTCGGCCCCTGATAGCTCTGAATGCTGGGAGTTCCCACAATGACCTCCCAGGAGCTGCTCAGCCACGCGCAGAGGGGGGTGGGGGGAGGGCGGAGGGCTTCTTAAAAGCACCCCTGCTTCTTAGAAGGCGCGGGCCTTATACGTAGATACAGGGCCGCCGCCTTCTAAGAAGCAGCCTCCCAAGAAGCCCTCCCCCCTCCCTCCACCTTGTGCGCGCCGCCAAGCTGCCTCCAAAAATCATCAGTGATGTCTTCGGTCTGGGCAAGTAGCCGCCTCCCCGCAGCTGGCGCGCGCGCGCTGGGGCGGCGGCTTTCGGGCGGCGCCCCTCGCGGGCGGCCCTAGGAGCGATGCGCTCGTTGGGCGCGGCCATCGCCACGAGCTTCGGCGACGCCGAGGCATCTGTAGCCGCGGGGGACGCATGGCGAACGAACAACACGCACCTATACCCGTAGGGGGGACGGAGGGGGCTATGGGTGCGTGTTGTCGGAGCGCACGGTAACGATAGTCCATGCTGGGCGAATCTGTTTCGAACTGTTGTTCTGGAGGATCGGGGCGGGGTTCCGCGGGCCAAGAGGCTGCATCTGGGAGGGGACCCATCGTTCGATGGTGCAGCTCGGGAGTCTGCATAGTGTCAGCATGAGGGCTCTACACTGCGAAATCGAAGCCGAGCTGGGACCGACAACGACCCCGAAGATGCAGGTTTCGTGAGGCGGCAGTTGCCTGCAGGATCTTCTGTGGCACGACCATGTCAGGGGTCGTGCGCTTCTCGTGGGTTGTTCGCGCGTCAGGCGTTTCCTCGGGGTGGCCCTTGTGGTGTGCGTGACGAGTCCGTCCTCGGCTGTGCGTGTCGCCCCACGTTGCATGTTGCGTTCTGGGCAACTAGTATTGGGGCAAGTTGCGGTGAACTCGAGCATTTGCCCCTTCCGAGGGAGATCCCCTCCAGGGTGACGCCGAGCTTCGAGTCCCAATGATGGCAGCGCGTGGACCACCTTCAGTGATTCGGCTTATTCGGGGAAATATTTGCGATGCAACCTACGGGGTGCAATCTACCTTACAGAACCTGAAGTCGTCAACCAGACTGCTCGCGCGCAATCATCACAGCCTCCCACAGCTTGTTTTGCATGACCATCATGCGGCCGCGTCTGCGGTGACTACTTGGCATTCGATGGCGCATGCATTCTGCTGCGCTAGCACGCGCAAGCTAGCGCGCATGGCGGTCAGCTGGGTTGGCACAGCCCTTGCGGCCGCGCTGGCGCTTACCGATCGGAGTTTCCCTGCCCACCTCAAACGCCGCGGTGGCAGGCGGGACATCCAGTGTAGGTCGGTGATTCGGGCTGGCGTTGTATCATGACTTCAGCAAGTTCTCCTGGAGCAGAGAATGTGCGAGATCTGTGATCGAACATGTTTTTAACATTGTTTTGCGCTCGTAGCCTGCGTGCGCTTTGTACGGTTAAGACGTGTGTGCGCGTGTGGGCGTTGTGGTTTTCTTTTCAAGGGGCTTTTGGAACAGGATGGTTTGCGATCGACGCGTGCGCGCACATTATGATTGAGGGGGGAGGGGGGGGCAACCAGCCTAGCTGGAATTGTCTGCGTTCGTATCTGGTGCATGCGCGATTGGGCGGACTCGAGCGTTCTTTGCGGCGTTCCAGCGGGGCGGGGGGCTGAGCGCATATTCCTTTGAGATGAGTTTTTACAAGTTCATTGGTTGTCGGCCCCCTGCGCGCGCAACCGTCCCACTCCCACCCGCAAATTGTTCTGTAACATCCACGCGGCTGCGATTGCGAAAACTGATTGTTGGCCTATCTTTGCGGCCTTACTGGCGCGCGCAAGCTCGCACGCAGAGCGGCCAGCTGGCTTGTCACAGCCAATGCAGCCGCGATGGCAGCCCCCAAGCGCGCCTCAAAGGCCGCGCTTGCGCGCGGGCAGTTAAATTCGGGTCGGTGATTCAGGCGGGCGTGATATCATGATGGCGTTGTCAATGTCGGCAACGATGATGATATACGTCATGGTGGTGGCGGTGGTGACGGTGACGACGGCAAAGCCAATGACGGCGCCAATGTTGGCCACGACGGCAATGATATTGCCCATGCGTCGACATTGAACGTTGCTTACGTGCTAATGGCCGCAATGGCCGCGATCGACGACGATGCTGACGTGGTGCGGCGGCGCGGACCACGGCGACGGTAAGGAATGGCGCGCGCGCGGGAATCCAATATCCATGGCGTACCATTTGATGGAAACACGTAGTTTTGTTTAGTACGGTTGGGGGGGGCTCTATTTGCAATTCGCCAGGAAACAATGGCAACGCTCGAGCGCGCGTGGCAATTTGCGTGCGTTCTCCGCATTGTTGTTGATGCGCCTTCGTCCACTCGCCGCATGCTGCATCAGCGTGGATGCACCGCGTGGTGGGATGCTGAATGCGGGTTCTGGACCAATGTCGTAAGCATATGCTACGCTCCGATGGTCATCCAGGAAACGTTTGAGCAAGTAGGCGTCTGCAAGATGTGATGTGACATTATATCGCGTTTTAGAATGCGTTTACGCCGACATGTGCAACCCTGGTGTGTGTTGTCGGGATTTCGACATGTGCGCGCGAAGGTTTTGTGCAGTTTCTGTGAGGGGATCTTTGAAGATATTCTTTGCAATGAACGCGTGCGCTAGAGTAGTTTTTTTTCGATATGCATGCACGAATGGACGAAGACATGACCAGCCCGCATGGGGTGATATGAGTTCATAGGGAATGCACGATGAGGCAGATTCGTAAGTAATATCTGGGGGGTGGGGGGTTGTAGGTTATGTTCTCCTTTCGAAGGGGGACATAATCGGTGCAGCCTCTGCGGTGCGCCCTCTTGGGTTTTATTATGTTGTGTGTAACTTGTCTGGTACAATCCATGGGTTTCTCCCGGTTGGGTGCAACCCATGCCACCCAGGGCCACAGGGGAATAATTTTGATAAGTCAGTCCACCATAACACATGCCACCATAACGAAAGTGCAGTACACAGGCCCAGTGGGTAGGGCCACCAGAAGAACCCACAGGGATCCAAACGGCCAATCGAAAATACCACAGGGACAGTACGGGGGAAGCCATAGTAAGGCGTGACACACAGCGCCAGTGGGGGGAATGCCATAGGAAGCCATCCACAGTCAAGCGGCTGTCGGAGTCTGCGGAACAGGTGCAGTGGAGGAGGGGGGTGGGGGTGGGAGAGCTTCCGGAAGCCGTAAGAAGCCGACCAGCCAGAGCAGAGTACGACACAGAACGCCAGTGGGGACAAGTCCATATTGGGCTATACGAAGCCAAGAGGCCACCAGAAGCCATGGCACACAGGGGTACGTCATCAGAGACCAAGCCAGAACCCTCCAGTACATACCGTGATGGGGGAAACCGACGCAGGCGCTCATCCAGAGCGGAGTGTACACCTCTGCCTTGGTTTAGATATTCTCTGAGCCGATGCTCTGAGACGGGGGTGGGTTCTCGCTCGACTCGTCGCGGAGGCGAGGGTTCTCTCTCGAATTCAGCACGTATGTGAGTGCCTGGCAGAGACGGGGACTCAACTAAGTAGGGATACGCAGTGTGTAGCATCGTGGTACCATCAATCGGACATCGCTGGCCACTGCCCTAAGAGTTATTGCCCTTCAGACCATCAGCCACCATCATCCCCTGTTCCACCATCCATGGGGTCGCTGTCGTGCATCATGTTGTTACCGAGCTGCTTGAGGCTAGTCCCGCCACCGTGCCAGTCCAGCATTTCGGGTGGCGATTTTTCGAGGGGTCACGGGAGGCCATTACGTATGACACTTCGTGTCTCCTGGCTTCGGTGAGCCATGATGTTGATAGTGGTGATGTTGATGAGGATGATGGTGATGATGTTGTTGCTGATGATGATGATATTGAGCAGACGGAGGAGGAGGAGGCGGATGAGGATGATGATGAGGATGAGGATGAGGATGTTGCTGATTATGTGCTGATGCTGATGCTGATGCTGATGATGAAGACGATGACGACCAGGTTGATGCTGATGCTGATGTTGGTGGTGGTGATGCTGATGATGATGACGATGCTGATGACGATGATGATGATGATGCTACTGACGACGATGATACCAATGCTGATGATGAAGATGCTAATGGTGGTGGTGCTGGCTGTGGTGATACTGATTTTGGTGGTGGTGGTGATGATGATAATGGTGTAGATGTGCATGCTAATGTGTATGATGGTGCTGATGATGATGAGGATGCTGATGATGATGATGATTCGATGGCGAGTCCATTTTGAGGATGCTTAAATGGTGATGATGATGATGGTGATGCTGGTTATCTGTTGATGGTGATGCTGATGATGGTGGTGATGCTCATGCTGATGATGATGATGATTGTGATGCTGATGATGAACCTGAGGATGGTGATGATGGTGAGGCTGATGAGTTTGATGCCTAGGCGTTTTTGGATGACCAATCCGATCATGATGATGATGCTTATTTATGATTGTGATGATGCTGATGCTGATGACTACGAATATGAAGCTGCTGATGCTGATGAGTAGGTGATGATGATGCTCCCGATGATGCTGGGGATGATGATGGTGCTGATGCTACTGATGATGATTGTTGGGGTGGCGGTGGTACTTATGATGATGGTGATGATGATGCTGCTGATGCTGATGTTGCTGATGATAATGCTGAAGACGATGCTGACGCTGATGCTAATGATGATGCTACTGATGATTATGCTGCAGATGAGCTGATTATGATGCTGATGATGCTGTTGATGCTGCGGCTCACGATACTGATGATGGTGACGACGATGCTGATGCCGATGCTGCTGATGATGATGCTGACGATACTGATGATGCTGCTGATGATGCTGATGCCGATGGTCATGATGATGGTGATTTGGATGCTGATGCTGATGCTGCTGATGCTGATGCTGATGCTGATGCTTATGATGATGGTGACGATGGTGATGATGGTGATGATGGTGGTGATGGTGCCTCTTGGGGCTCCCCTGGGCGCATCTTGGGGCGGGCGACTCGGATGTTCGGTTCGTGTTCCCGATCTTTGGCCCCTCTGAGGCGCCCTCTTGGGCCGTCTTGGGCGCCTCTTGGGCCGTCTTGGGGCGCTCTTGAGCCGTTCTGGGGCTCGCTTGGGGGCCTCTTCGGCCGTCTTGGCGCTGTTTCGGGGGCTCGTGGGACGTCGTGTTGCCTTGGAAGCTCGACAAGTGGGGAACCCCCAAAACATTGAACATCTTAATGGGAATACCTGATTGTGGCCTATCCGTGCCCTCTTGGGGAGCTGTTCGGAGGCCTCTTGGGACGTCTCGGCGCTTTTCCTGCCGACTGGAGGCTGTCTTGGGCGTATTTGGGCCCTCTTGGGCATCGGAAAATGCAGCAGCGACAAGTTTCCAGTGAGCCCATGAGGCACGCGCCAATCCTGGGGAGAATTGGTTATTTGGAGTGTGCCCCTGAAGGGATCCCCAGGACTGAGGATTGCCAGGCCAAGGGCCTGAGGACACTCCAACTCGTGCGTTGAGGGTACGGTGGCTGATTCGAGGAGATCTGATGTTTCTCGTTGGGGCTGCCTTGTGGCTTTTTTGGGCTCCTGTGTGGCAGTTTTCGGGACCCTTTTGGGACCGTTTTGATGACCTCTTAGGCCGTCTTGGGATCTCTTGGGCCGTCTCGGAGCCCTCTTGGCCGTATGGTGGGTGCCTGTGGACCGTCGTGGGGCCGTCTTGTCGCCGCGTTGGGCAATCGAAAGGCCTTCTAATGCCGTTTTGGGTCCCAGGTCCCAGGGGAGGCCCTCTTGGGCTGTCCTTGGGGCCTCTTGGGGCCTCGTGGGGTCGTCTTGGGCCATCTTATCGTGGAAGCTTCTTGGGCCGTCTTTAGCTGACGGAAGCCCGAAAAGGCGAGAAAGCGAGACGAGGTCCTGTTGGAATCAATGATTTCGGTTTCTTCGGGTCCTGTTGGAGGTCCTTTTGGGGCCCTCTTGGAGGCATCTTGGGCCGTCTTGAGGCCATATTCGGCCGCCTTCGGGCCATCTTGGCCCGTCTTCGAGGCATCTCGGGCCGTCTTGGTTGCCTTGGTTGCCTGCCTGGGCCGTCTTGGAAGCTCGGGACGCGGACGCCTCGTTTTTTCTTCATGGGACCGTGGCCTCGGTTGCGCGGATCCTCTGTCTTCTACAGGGGGCCGTGGCCTCGGGGGCAGTGAGTATGCCTGGGTCTTTCCGCGGCTAGAGGAGGGGTTGTCATGTAGTGGATGCAAGCCATGCAGAAGGGAACCTGGCATTCTAACGCGCACACATCGTGCAGGCACGGTGGCGGATGGAGCGGTTACACCTTCGCACATCCCTCCCATTCCGACAGCGACCGAGGCGGCCGCCTCGCGATTTGCCGTAGACATTCCGCGAGATTTGATGGCATTCTGCGATGGCACGGCAACAAGCGATTTGCCGCCCACAGATGCGAAAATTCGACTTCATCGACTGTATTGTAGTAGCCTCTGGCCAGTGCCGCCGATCCGGGGCGCTCTGGATGCCGGTGGACATGGACGACGACGACGACGACGACGACGACGACGACGACAACGGACGACCAACGACCCCCCACCCTGCAGAGCGGAGTGAGGGCGAAAGCGCTGAACCCCCCCCTCCCCCTGCAGAGCGGAGGCGGGGGCGAACGAAAGCGCCGACCCCACCCCCCTGTAGAGCGGAGGCGGTGGCGAAATCGCCGCTGACCCCCCCCTTGGCAGAGCGGAGGGGAGGGGCGCAAGCGCTGACCCCCTGCAGATCGGAGGCAGGAGCAAAAGCGCTGACAATCCCCCCCCCTCCCTAGCAGAGCGGAGGGGACGGCGAAAGCGCTGACCCCCCCCCCCCGCAGAGCGGAGGCGGGGGGGAAAGCGCTGACCCCCCCCACCCCCTGCAGAGCGGAGGCGGGAAGGGCGAAAGCGCTGACCCCCCCCTGCAGAGCGGAGGCGGGGGGAGCGAAAACACTGACCCCCCACACATGCAGAGCGGAACTCAAGCAGAGCTCAAGCTCACGCTCTTTTTGAAACTCACACGCTGGATCGGCGGATTTCACTGCACGTGCCCTTGGGGAAAGTGCACGTGTTGATCGCTTGTGTGTTCGGGGCCCCGGGAGTGAGCATGAACGAATTCTGTGTGCGGCCGGAGGTCATCGCACCCTTGGTCCAGTGCGCATGTGCTGGTCGTCGGCAGCTGGCATAGCGGCCACCCCGTGGGCTGCAAGGACCCCCCAAAGCGTGCAGGCTGCCACGAGAGTGAACACATGTCATGTCCAAGATTCGGCAAGCATTCGCCATGTTGTAGGATACTGGTGTAGGCACATGTTGGTCGACTGCCCTGGAGGGAAGCCCTCCCGACCTCTGCATGGGATCTGAGGTGAGTCGATCTGTGGCTGTGTTGCCGATGTTGCTTTTGCGCTTTGTCCTCCAACAGCGGAGACAAGAGGGAACGAGAAGCCAGTCTGGGCGTCGGCGCCGCAGTTCTGAGGCCCGGCCCCTGCTCTTCGCTGCCCGGGAGACGCAGGATCCGAGCGCGCCAGAACTCGGATCCTGCCAACCCCTTTTGACGGGCCCGTCCCGGATGTTGACAGCCACGTCAGGCCAACCCCGTTCCCCGTATTCCGAGCTTCGTAATTAGCGTCGGGGGGGGCGTCACCCCCGCCGCCGACAGCCCCACATCGACCCCCGTCGCGGGCAGCCACCGCGCGCCGAAGGCGCTCCGACCCCCGTCGCGGCGCGACGACGAGGCGAGGTTGACCCTCGTCGGGGGGGTACCCCCCACGCTGATTTAGAAACCCAGAGTACAGTCAACCCGCGCAGTAGGGATGATCGATTTTCCAAGGTTGCCCTGGCATCCTTCCCCTTCGGCCCATCCTCGGCCACTTTCGCTGGCCGCGCCCCGCTCGAAATGCGTACCCCTGCCGCATCCAAGGCCCTTGCACCCTCACCGCGCATCCTGGTCATGCGCGTTGGCTGTGTGTCTCCCCGACTCTGGACCGCTGGAGTCGACGGGGTGCGCGGGAATCTTCTGGCCAAAAAGGGGAGCTTTTCAGCGCTCGTCGCGACATGC
This sequence comes from Prorocentrum cordatum, assembly GCA_963575745.1. Lineage (NCBI taxonomy): Eukaryota > Dinophyceae > Prorocentrales > Prorocentraceae > Prorocentrum > Prorocentrum cordatum. Next base: position 276,811 of record CAUYUJ010000137.1, on the reverse strand, counting down.
CCTCGGGCGACCTCCCACGACCTTGGAGGCCCCGGCGGGCGATCGGCCCTCGGAGGCACTCGGAGGCTGACCGGGAGGGGAGATCCCGCCCAGCTCTGGCCGCACAGATGCGCAGGGGTGGGCTGTGTTATCTTTGTGAGCCCCCATTTTCATGGCGCCCACATCGCAGAGCGGGTTTCGTTCGGAAAACGACAGGATGGGCCCAGAGTGTCCTGGAGAATTTCTTTCCGGACTTCGAAGTGAATTTCGTGCGGATTTTTGGGCCACGAATGAAGACTACAAACAATCCACGTGAAGTTCTCTTTGTTTTTCGCTCGCCGCTTCGGGCAAAACTCAGCGCGAAAATCCAAGCAGAAAACTCGCTGCAGCACGTCTGCAAGGCCAGTGCAATGACCATTTGCCCCCTCATTGGTTTCCTCATGTCTCGCTCTCCGTGTCTTCCATTGCCCATTCTGGGCTGCCCTTTGCCGAAGGAAAATTACTCACTTTCACCATGGACACTTCGGTTAGCATTGGCTGTGGCATGTCCATCTTCTCGTGACAGTGTGGCACGCCCCGCAGGAGCCGTGTCAATAAGTACGGATGGGTTGCGACTCTCTTAATATCTCAATGCTGCTGGATGCCTCTTCACAGTTATCATCACGCATGCTGAAGTGTCCAGCGCTTGCGCGGACGCAACGGCATTCAGGGCTGGAGAACTCTCGCAAGGGCTTCCGACCGTTTTGCTTCCCAAAACCGCTCGCTCACCGGTAGTTCTTGGTTTTCGCCCGGTGCCTGGCGCCTCGTGGGCGCCCCCTGTTTGCACCGCATAGCTTGCACTGCATGGCTTACACGACGTGTGGTGTACTGCGCAGCGTGCACCACACAGCTTGCGCCACACAGCTCACACCGCAGAGCTTGCACCACGTGGCCTGCACCGCACAGCTACCGCATCGCGTGCGCACACGTCCAGAGCCCACGCTGGCAAGCATCCTTTCTGGCACGTCCGCCAATTCTGCGACCCGCAGGCACACCGCCCGGTTCCGCGCGAGCGCGCGCACCCCCCTGCCAGGGCGGCGGCGACCACCCGGGCGAACCGGATGCCGGAAGCTGCCCCAAGTTCAGGCCTGCCGTGCGCGCCCGATCGCCTGTGTGTTCGAGCCGCGCGGCTCTTCGGCGCTGGGTCCTCACGTGTCCACGCCCACCGCTCGCCGAGGTCTCCGAGGATCGATCCCCCTGGCGGTGGTCATGGTGGTGGAAATCACCGAGCGCGTTCCACTGCTCGCAAAGTGCCCACTCGCAAACGTCGGAAAAAAAACAACACCTGTTTGCTTAAATGTAATTTCTCGTAGATCCCCCCCCAGCGGATTCAGGCCATTTGCGAGTAGTCACTTTGCGAGTAGTGGAACGCGCATGTCTAAAAAGAATCAGAGTGAGGAGGCCGAACGGTCATCCACTGTCCCTGGTCGCGTGGCTGAAGTGGGGTTCCGCGGTGCGGATTGTTGCTGCGTTGTTGTTGTCGTCCTCGCCTGCGACCCACTCGCGACCCACCCGCGACGCATCCCGCGCCCTCCCGGCGACCCGCCCCGCGACCTACCCCCGCGTCAGCCACCTCACTCTTGTCTGCAGCTTCGGGACGCCTCGGCAACGTTTTCCCATGGGGTCCCCCGTCCACGACGAGGCGAGGTGCGCTGAAGGCCTGGCATTAAATCGGGCCTGTCCCTCTACAGGAGGAAGATTCAAAAATAGTCATAAAGATGTATGGGGATGCGTTATATATATATATATATATATATAGTTTTTTTACATTTGAAGATTTGGTCAGTATTCTTGAATTTGTCGTTCAAAATCCCCCTGTAGGAGGACATGCCCGACCTAAGCCTTGCAGAGGGGGGAGCAGCGAAGGGGGGGCCCCCAGCTCCGTTCCCGAGGGGGCCGTGGAGGCGCTGCAGGCAGCCGATGCGCCAGCCGCAGGCGGGGCTCGTTTCGATTCCTCCGGTTCGATTCGGTTCGATGGCTTCCGATTCCGATTCGGTTCAATTTTGGGATGCCGACTTGGGTTCCGACTTCTTCATAGAAGCATACCAGCCTGCCGATTTATCGCCAACCCGACTTTTTCCGGCATCGGCTGCCGATTGCCGCCGACCCGATTAATTTCGATCGCTGATTCGACTCATCGATTCGATTCCAGGCTCTCTTGCCCCAGTCCTCCGTCTTCAACCCAGGACTCCAACCTCGGAAGGCAAAGCCGACATGCTTCTAGAAGACCAATATTTGGGGCCTGTGCCAAATACCGATCTCACTTTCTAACCACAAGCGTCTATGGACACATTGCGTGGCGTTGCGTATACAGATGCGTTCGAGGCGGATCCGTGTATAGACAGCGCGGCCGTTGCGTTCGAAGCATTTACAAGGTCGGAGAAATGGTAGATCCGTCTACGGTATGTTCCTGTTCTAGAGCAGGTCCCACACGGTACTCCAAGTCGTTCCTCGTGATTTTTCGTATCGTGCCCCCCCCGCCCCCCGAGGTCTGGACCCTGTCCCCTGCAGTTTTTCCATCCCGAGTTGTGTTCAAGCTGTTCCGGGGCCCGGATGGACGCCGAAGTTGCCCCGAACTCCTCCGTCGTGATTTTTGGTTCGCATCGCGAGGAGATCTGGGAATGTCGCATGGTGGAGTCGCAGGCGATTTTCCCCTCGATCCCTGAGTTCCCAATCCAACAGGGCTACGTCGGACGCGCCCCTCTCGAGAATTGGTTATCCCCGAGTTTAGCCTCAAATCTCTTGTCCAGTTGAAGCTCCTGCAAAGGCGGGAGGTGGGGTCGCCATACCCCCTGCTAGTGGGTATGCGCCGTCGGCGCCCACATCTCTCTTGTGGTCGGCGGGGGCGGCCGCAGGCCATGCGTACCCTGGGTCACGGCTCCGCACTTGGGCGCGCCGACCGCGCGACGGCGAATGGGGGATGCGGCTTCGAGAAGAGACAACGTGACGAGAAGAGAGCGGGAGACGCCTAGACTTCCTCTCGTCAGGGGCAACGGTACACGCCGGTCGTTGAAAGTTCTTATTTTTTTGGATTATCAGATCCTCCTCTGTTTTAACCGCCTTCCGACTTCAAACGTCGAGTGTTTTTTCCTTTCTCTTTCTTGTTTCCGGAAACCCAATCTACTCTCATCGCATTCCTACTATTTGCTTCCACCAGCTTCTTCGGACCGACGGGTAGGGGGGGTGGCGAGTGAGGGGGGAAGTGAGGCGGGCCTTCTCAGAAGGCTCGCAGGTCCCCCTGCCTTCTGAGACATTTTCTCAGGTCCCCCCTTCAATCGCCGCCGCGTCAGGGGCAACAATTGGGGGGACAGGCTCAGGGGGGATCGCATCGACCCCCAATCGCCCATTGATCGCCGATGGGGGCCCGATAGCCCACTCCCACTCAGGAGCGTGCGGATTCGCCATCGGTTGCCCTTCGCCGATCTATCGGCGATGAATCGCCGATTCCAGTCCCTGGGCCAATCCCTTCTTATCGTTGCCACTCACCTCGCTACGAAACTATCACGGCGGGAGGCTCTGACACTTTTAGGCCTCCGGGGGGCCCTCGCCGGGCCCCGGGATGAAGAACCAGCCCGACGCCGCGAGCCGCTTGGGGGGACGAGGGCGCCGGCCGCGCGGCATCCCGACTGCTGCTTCTGAGCCCCTCGGCCAGAGCGCACTTTCATGGATCTAGCCATGATGACACCATCGCTGCTCGGCCGCAACTCTCCACAGCAGGCGTCCAGATGCTTGCCACAAGGCATAACGGCGCCCCACGATGCTTCAGGCAGCTCTCGTTTCGCCAGCGACGCGAGGCGATGAGAAGCCAGCCCCTGGGAGAGGGGTGGAGAGGTCACGGGGGGTCCGCGTCTTGAATAAGCTGCACCGCCCGATCCCTGGGTTCGCCCGCGCGCCCGTTGGGTCGCACCTGGCCGCACACCCCGCCCTCCTGCCCTTTCTCTTCGCCTGGCGTGCGCCGTTCTGCCCTCGCCGCCACCGTCGCCGTCGCCGCCGCCCCCGGCCTCCGCGCTTCAGTGGGCGGCTCTGTCGGCGCTGTCGCCGCCGCCTCTGCTTCCCCTCGCTGCGCGCTTTCGTCGGGCGGGGAGTGGCCCAGGGGTGGGCGGGCACTGACCCCCCGAGACTCGCCCAATCATCTCTCGATGAGCGGGGCCCGGGTGGTCCCCTCCCCCCTGCCCATCTAGGCCTCCTGGATGGGGTCGGAGTAGATGGGGTCGGAGGATCGCGCCGCATCGCCGATGCATCGACGATGCGGCCCGATGTGGAGCCCGTTTCTCCCCGCACCGACGTCGCCGATGCATCGCTGATGCATCGCCGATGCATCGGCAACGCATTGCGATGCGGCACGATCCTTCGACCCCATCTACTCGGACCCCATCTAGGAAGCCTCTAGCCCAGGGAGCGTGCGGCTTCGTCCTCAAGGGGCCTGTCGCCTCTCTATTCTGCGAGGCGTCGCCCCATTCCAGGCCACTGTGTGCTCCTCCTCCTCCTCCTCCTCCTCCTCCTCCTCCTCCTCCTCCTCCTCCTCCTTCCTCCGTCGCTTCCTTCGCTGCCGCTGCCGCCGCCGCCTCCGCCTCCCCCTCCGCCTCCGCTTCCGCCTCTCCCCCTCCCCCTCCCCCCCCTCCCCTCCCCTCCCTATCCCCCTCCCCCCCTCCTCCTCCTCCTCCTCCTCTCCTCCTCCTCCTCCTCCTCCTCCTCCTCCCCCTCCTCCTCCTCCTCCTCCTCCCTGGAGCCGGGCGCCCCCTGTCGACCGCCCTCCCCGCGGCACCCGGGCCTCCCCGCGCGGCGTCGAGGCCAGCGCTGCTGCCGCAGGCCACCTGCCCGGGCGTGGGCCCGGAGGCCCGCCCCGGGGGGGCGCCGAGTGGAGGGGCCGACGCCAGCCCGTCGGGTTGACCCACAAGGGGGTCCAGCGACAAGGGGGTGGTGCAACAGATTGGTGGGGCTGCAATACATGTGGGGCGTGCAGTGCATTCCGGGGCGCAAATGTGTTGCTGGGCTTTCGCGTGCAAGGCATCACTTGCAATACGGTGCGATTCAATTCTCTGGCTCAATACATTTGCAATACGATTGCCCCAAACCTATTGCACCACCCCCTCTGAGCCGGACCCCCTTCTGGGCCACCCAGAGATCTGCCTCATGCGTTCAGGTCGTGCAGGAAGGTCGTCTTTGCCGCAGTCAATGAGAGCCTTCCTCGGCAGGTGAGCGACGCAGCGAAATCAGGGTCGATTGCGCCGACATTGGGGCAGCCGCTCGCGTAATGTCGCGCGTACTCGCCCTCGCCTCCAATGTGGCGTGCCGCGTTGGTGGCCCGCGTGAGCCGCAGCGTATGGTCGCTGTGCCGTCTCTGCCGTCCTGATTGTCGTTCTTGCGGCTGTAATTCGAAGGAGATCAACATACTTTGTCCGAGCTCCTTTCAGGTATCTTGGATCAGCAATGGACCCCCGGCGGCGCCTCTGGCTCCGCCCCTGCATGGCCCGCTCCACGTGCCAGGAACGGGGGTCGAGCGCCGATCCAAGAATTCTGGGCTTGTTTGTGTTTCTCTTGGAAGTGCGGGTGAGTGCCAGCGCTGCTTCGAAACCTGTCGACTGCCCCGCGAAAGCAGCGTCCACACACATATTCTCTCGTGCAGAGGTCACACAGTGGAGGGTACATCTTTACGCAGGCATGGCACACATCGATCGTATGATCGTTTCTCGAAGATGGAGACATTATTGGCGCATCCCGGCTACTATTGCTGGATCGCGTTCGTGTTTGATGCGATGCGGGATCTCTGCTACCGTCGTCGAGTGGTTCATGCTCCGTGCGCCCAAATCGAGAGTTGTTTGGCATTGGGGGAGCTGACTGCAGCTGCCCATGGCAAGTCCCGCCACCGTGCCAGCCCTTCACCTTGGGTGGCGACTTTTCGGGGAGCACGCAAGAGGCCATAACGTACGACACGTCGTGCCCTGAGGATTGGGAGAGCCGTGACACGCGACACATTTTTGGGTGTCATGTCGGGGGTTCTCTTCTCGTCTTCATCGTCGTAATCCATGTGTTCTGTTATATATTGGTCTCTTGTAGGGCAGTGTTGGAGGTATTTGGGCTATTTGGGGCAATCTTGGAGCCATCTTGGGATGTCTGGGGGCTTTCTTGGGCTTTCTTGGGCCGTCTGGAAGTCCTTGTGGCCGTCGTAGAGCCGTCGTGAGGCCGTATTTGGTGTCGACCTGTTCTCCAAGGCCGAATCGGGTCCTGCAGGAGGCCCTCTTGGGCCAGTTCGGGGCTGCCTTGAGGCCGCATTGGAAAAATGTTGTATGATGTGTGGCCCTCTTGGGCCGTCTTGGGGCCATCTTGGAGGCCGCCAGGGCAGTTTGAAGCGGCAGGAAACTTCAAAAGTCGAAGACGCCCAAATCTTAGGAAAGTTGTAGGAGCATGCATGGTTTAGGCCTCTTCGGGCTCTACTGACATTTGAACGGAAGTCAAAGTCGAGCATCGTGCCTACGTCCGCCGCCGTTTGTATCTCAAGCGGTTCGCCACTAGAAAATGATAACCTCGTTCTCGAGGTACTATCGCACCTGAGCAACGAAACAAGGAGTCTTCCAGATCCGTCGATGGTGCGCTCCGATCTCCGATCACATCCCTGATCTCTCGACTATTTGCGATGGGCCAGCTATGGAATATTATCGTACGCCTTAGGCGCAATCTATGGTGCGGCTTAGCATACCCACTTCGACTTGGTGCGGTATCGGGGCTGCCCGCGTTTCCGTGTGGCTCGCGATGACTGGAATACCATTATTCCACAGCGCAGAATGGTGGACTACTTCTATGTTGTGGTACATCCGACCGTGCCAGTATCCGTTCGGGATGAGAGCGAGGAGACTGGCCTACACGTAACATCACAACGACCGGCGGCCACGTCGGCCTAGACGTGTACGCCACGGCTCTCAGCCACGATGCTCCTACCTACCATCTACCACTTGGAAATTCTCTTTCCTACTCCATCTCCTCGATTGGCATCCTACCACAGCGCTGCTGCGCGCAATACGACCCCAAACACTTCAAACAATTGACGGCCACATCAGCCCACAAACACGGCAAGCTGACGGCCACGTCAGCCCACAAACACGAAGCCCCCGACAGCACCAACACCAACATGACCATGCACCTCGTCAACCATGTTATCTATGGTATTAGATGGATGCGTCTTGTTCTAGTGGTAGAGCACATGCATCGAGGAATGAAGGGCACGCGTACCAGGGGCCCCCCGCATGGCTCAACGTAGCCAGTGGAGCTATGAGTCCACTGCAACAAGCTGCTGTTTTTCAGCGGGGCCTTGGAGGCCTAACCAAGCCCCTTGTTATTAGAGTAGCAAGTTCGTTTTTCAACTGTTGCTTAATCTTCAAAGGCCAACTCGCCGAATTATTTACATACATTATGGCCCTCCTCAGCACCAGAATTGCAAATCCGACAACGAGCGACATATCGCATGAGGAACAGCCTTCGTCGACCTCAAGGTCGACCGGGGTGAACGCATCGATTTGGTATCAGCCCGACCCGCAATGGCCAAACTGGAAGCAGATCCCACTGGATTCGGCATCCCGAAGATTCAGATTTTCACGCTCTTATTGCGTGGAGCTTTGGGAGTAGGCACTTCCCGAGCCTCATAGATGAACCCCGGGACGGTTGCAAAACATCCCCGGGACAACCACATAACAAGCACATAACAACCACGAGACAAACTCAGGATTGCTCAGGGACAGCCCAGGATCGGTCCGGGACAACGGCTTGGGCTACCGACCGCCTTGGTGGGGGGCGGAGCAATCTTATGGTAGCTTGATGTATCAAGGAATGGATCTGTTACGTACTCATGCAGCCACTGCTCGCCCGCACGCGCGTCACGCTCGACACGAACCGAAGCCGATGTCCGTCTCACCCCGAAACTTTCGATTGTCGTGTTATCGTCGCGTTCTGGACTCGTCGACAGAATGGGATGACTGCTGCTCTTGTGGATGGGCGAGCTCATTTAACATCATGGGACGTCTTCTTCCCCTCCCCATGGACTCCTACCATTTACTTCGCCTCCTCCTCATCTCTCCTCCTCGTCCGCCCTTCCTCCCCTCCCCGTTTCCAAGCTCTCCCCCAGGATCAGATCATCCCCATCCCTTGCGCACCGCCGATCGAACGCATCAGGATACCGATAGCCTGGTGCTGTGCGTTTCGACGGGGTGAAGTGCAGCGATCAGCAAGCGTACCGACGGGGAGTCGCGCAGCAGCGGGGCTCGCAGCGCGCGGGGCCGGTCTCCGTGTGCCCCCGCGCGCGAGGTGGAGATCCGCCGCCGGGAAGGGTCCAACGTGTGCCCGCCGCAGCCTCCGGCATGCTGCGAGGCCGCCTCGTCTGAGCGGGGTGGCGGGTGGGGCGTTTGTCGCAGACCTAGAGAGGTTGACACCAGCACCAAAGTCGGCGTCGTGCCTCCACCGACGGACGAAGATCCCGATCTCGGTGACGGTGGCAATATTCTGGCTTCCAAGGTGACCGAACTCTTACCACCTGCACCGAACTCGAGGATCATCTTCCCCCTGTTGAGGCATTCCCCTGTCTTGGTGTTGGTGCCCATTTCCAGGCCTCCAAGTTTGTGGTTTTGCCTTCGCAGCGCGGAGGATGACAGGTAGAAGAAGGCGTAGTTCAGGTCGTGGGATGTGTGGAGAGGTGTGAAGGCACATCCATCGAACAAGAGACACAATGGACAATGATGATTTCTGGAGGTGCGAACGGATTCCTTGGGCCGGCACTGGAACCCACTGGCTGTGCCTTTGGTGCTACCCCTGGCGTGCTCCACGCGCCAGGGAATGGGGGCTCCAGCGTCAAGCCAAGACAACGGGGCTGGCCTTCGACTAATTATGTTTATGTTGTGTTTGCTTCTTAATCATCAAGGGTAGATGGTAATCCAGGTTAGAGGATGAGAGGATAGTTGTGAACACACAGCCAGTCCACCCTCAGAGCAATCCCACACAGCCCCCGCGGCGACCCCAAGCCAGCCCTCTTCGAAAACAACACATTCCAGGCCTACGGATATTTCCCAAGCCACCGCCGAAAGATCCCCAAACAATCCAGAAAGGCTGAACTCATCGAGGGCATGGGTTCCTCGTTCGCCGCTCGCACTACTTCTCGTGCCGAGGGGCAGTCCAGCTCGGGCGCAACGCATCCCGTGCATCCGAAGACCTGCCGAGCCATCCCCGAACGGTCTCCAACCAGTCCATACCAATGATCTTCGTCGAAGTTGATGGGTTTCTCCCAGGGCTCGTACCCTTTCTTTTTCAAGGGAGCATGAGGTGTCACCATCAGGCCCCTGGCCCCTGGCCCCCAGTTTTCAACAACAACGGTTCCCGTCCGATACTTCTTCACAGTGTATTCCCAAGTCGCGCTCTCGCGTGGGATGTCCTTCTACAGGGAGCGCGCTCTCGCGTGGAACTTCTTCGCAATGTATTCAAACGCCGCGCTCTTGACACTCAGGAAACACGCTCTCGCTGTGGAATTCCTCCATATGTATTCGGGAATCTCGCTATCGCTCGAGACTTCCTCGCGATCCATGTAGGACGTACGTTTCAGCAACCCGCCTATTCCCTGTCCCTCCCTTCCATCCGTGTCTCTCCCCCTGCCTTGGGGGCTGCGCGAAATACACCTTCCAGGTAAGAAAGATACACCCATAAGGGGGCGCGATCGACGACGAGGAGGGCGGGTATCGATGCTTTGGGATATACGTGTTGACTGGCCTTCGAACAGGTAGCAGCGAACAGTTTTTACCTGATTGTTGTTGTTAAGTTTTTATTCCTAGCGAAAAACTGTTGTTGTTCCCACCTTCTGTAACCACATAATTTCTCAAGTAATCTGGTTCTGCCAGGGCTCGCACCCTTTTTGTCCACATCCTCAGTGGATTTATTGTGTTCTCTGCACACCTCCGCGCAGGAATCTCGCACCTCACCACCCCTTCCTCCTGTCATCACCATCCAATCATGGCCACCGGTCATCCGGATCACCCGCCCTCTCTCTCTCTCTCGCTCATTTACTCATCACCCACTCATACATTATCATGTCATGCTCCCATCATGGTCATCGGCAATCATCATCAGCACTCATTCACCATCCTCAGTTATGGTCATCGGCAACCATTCACAGTCATTCTCACCCGTGCAGTCACATTTCACTCATCATCATGCCATCGTCCGTTATCGTGTTATCGTCAGGAATCGCGCCATCGCCCCACACCCTCCGTCTCTCATCACCATAACCATCACTATCACCTTCGTCATCATCATGCACATTCGCTCGCACAGTTTAACTGTCGTTACTTTTGGGCTTCTCAGGCCTGAATATTGAAGAAGTTCTTGGCGGGGGACCCCCTTATGGGGCTCGCACTTGATACTCTAATCAGAGCGGGCCATCCAAATCCTGTAACCGTCGTCGCTTTTGGGTTCCTCTGGCCTCAATCTTGGGGAAGTCTCAGGCGGGAGCCCCGCCCCTATGGGTCCCGCAGTTCACGTTTTAATCCGAGCGGGCCATCTTAATCCTGTAATTGTCGTCACTTTTGGGCTCCACAAGCTTGAATTTTGAAGAGTCTCAGGCGGGATCCCCCTCCTTTTGGGGCCTGCACTCCATGTTCCAATCCGGGCGGGCCATCCAGATCCTGTAACTGTCGTCGCTTGTGGGTTTCCTCAGGCCTGAACGTAAAGGAGATCTCAGACGGCAGCATCGTCAGTGAGTGTATCTCGAGGAAGTCTCAAGCGGGATCCCCCTCCCTACGGGGTGTTCAAATCCGCGCGGGCCATCCAAATCCTGCAATTATCCTTGAGGAAGTTCTAGGCGGCAGTCCCCTCACCTTGGAGCCCGCACTTCTTGTTCGAAATCGCGCGGGCCATCCACATCCTGTAACCGTCGTCACTTTTGGGCTCCTCAGGCCCGAATTTTGAGGTAGTCTCTGGTGGGAGCCCCCTCCCTATGGGGCAAGTACTTCATCTTCGAATCCGAGTGGGTCATTCAAATCTTGTCTCTGTCGTCACTTTTGGGCTCCTCAGGCCTGAACATAGGGAAGTCTCAGGCGGGAGCCCCCTCCCTGTGGGGCCCGCGCTTCATGTTCGAATCCGAACCAGTTATGCAAACTTTGTAACCGTCAAACTTCTGGGCTCCTCCTCAGGCGTGACCATAGAGGAATCCAGGAAGTCTCAGACGGGAGCCTCGTCTGTGAATGAATATTGAGGAAGTTTCAGGCGGGACCCCCCTCCCTATGGGCCCGCATTTTATGTTTTAGTCCGAGCGGGTCATCCAAAGACTCTTGAGGAAGTCTCAGGCGGGAACCCCCTCCATATGGGGCCCGCGCTTCATGTATTAATCCGAGCGGGTCATCCGAATCATCAGATCTCGGCTCTTCCGGCCCGAATCTCGAGGAAGTCTCAGGCGGGAGCCCCCTCCCAATGAGGCAAATGTTTCATGTTTTAATCTTAGTGGGCCATCCAAATCCTGTAACTGTCATCACCTTGGGGCTCCACATGCTTGAATCTTGAAGACATCTCAGGCGGGAGCTGTGAGTAAATCGTGAGGAAGTTCTAGGCGGCACCCCCCTCATGGGGGCCGCGCTTCATGTTGGAATCCGCGCGGGCCATCCACATCCTGTAATTGTCGTCGATGTTGGGCTTTCAGGCCTCACTCTTGAGGAACCAGGGCGAGAAGGACGATGATGATGAGGAGACGGAGGTCGCCGAAGCGGGAGGATGGCCTGCGCCAGTCGGAGAGGAAATGGGCGGAGGGCAAGCTACATTGATTCTGATGTGGGGTCCGAGCGTCGGAGTAATTACAAGGGGGAACGACGTGTCACCAAACTGTGCCCCTGGCCCCGGGTCTACAACAACAACAGCTCCCGCCTGATACTTCTTCACAGTTGATTCGCAAGTGGCGCTCTCGCGCAGGACTTTCTCACAATTTATACAGGGATCGCGCTCTCGCCTGGAACTTTCTCGAAGTTTTCAGGCGCGCTTTCGACACTCAGGAATAACGCTCTCGCTGCGGACGTCTCCTAAGTTTATTTGGGCATCTCACTATCGCTCGAGACGTCCTCGTCATTCCTGCAGGGCGCACGTTTCAGCAACCCGCCTGCCCCTTGTCCCTTCCTTCCATCCGTCATCCCCTCCCTTGCCTTAGGGGCTGCACGAAACATACGTTGCAGGTAATAGAGATATAACCCTAAAAGGGTCCGAACGACGACGGAACGGGCGTGTATCGAGGGTTCGGGATATGCGTCTTGAGTTGCCACAGATAAGAGCAAGCAGTCTTAAACTGATTGTTGTTGTTGCTGCTGTTATTATTACTGTTGCTGCTGCTGTTGCTGTCGTTGGTGTTTTTGTTGTTGTTGTCGTTTGGGGATCGCTGCGTGTCCTCCTGGAGCGCCTGAGCGTGAGCTGAATTTCAAAGGAACTGTAGCCAGCCCCGAGGCCAGGTCGCCAAAGCGGATGAAGGGTTTCCAACAATGAAAGTGTTTCGCAATTCATGTTTATATTGTTCGCTGACACCTGCTCCTGTGCCACTTGAAATGTTTATACTAACCTCTCGATGCCCGCCATCTCCGTCTTCGATCGTCATCCATGAGTGTATATCATCTTGGCCTGCCGCGCGCAAGTGCTCAAAAACAAGGGAAGAGAGGACGGATGGAAGGGGGAAAGGGAAGAGCGCTGAGAAAAACCAAAGCGATTGCCCGATTCCTGAGCGTCGAGGGCGCGGGTCTGGAATACATGGTGAGGACGTCCCACGCGATGGCGCATGTCCGTCATAACTTGGGAATGGTTCGCGAGAGCGCGATGTCTCAATACATTGTGAGGCAGCAGCTCGGTGGCCAGGGGCCATGTTTGTTTGCCCCACAGTTCCTCTTGCGAAAATAACCAAGGGGCGAGCGCCGGGAGGAGGGTTTTCGTTGAAAGCACAACGGGCAACAGGCAGGGGGACCAACAAACATGTTTCATTAGGAGTGGGATGTAAACGACAACGACAGCAGCAACACCACCACCACGAAAACCAACAACACCCGCATTAACATGAACAACAACAACAACAACCACAACAACAATCATTTTAAGACTGGTCGCTCTTGTCTGCCCGAGTGTCGTTCAACGTGCATTTCTCAAACCCTCGATACCCGCCCTCTTCGTCTTCGATCGTACCTTTTTCGGGGCTTATATATTTCTTCCCTGCAGGCCGGGCCCCGGCAAGAGGCGGGGCGGCCGCGGACCGTCGGCCTGGCCAGCGGCAGCGCGGATCGGTGGCAACCCGACCCCAAGAGGGACGGACAGGGGACCGACCGCGACGACGACGACGACGACGACGGCGGCAGCGACGACGACGACGACGACGACGACGACGACGACGACCAAAAACGACAGCGAAAACGACAGCGGGAGCGACAGCGGGGCCACGCAGGGCAGGAAGGAGGCCACGAAGGGCGACAGCGGGCCACGAATGGCATGCGCATGGGGCCGCGAAGGGCAAGAACGAGCGGGGACCACGAAAGCGGGGGCCACGAAGAGGCGGATAATGCGGTGCCACAGAGGGCAGCGACGGGGCCACTGAGGGTGCCAACGGGGCCGCGTGGGACAACAAGGGGGCCGCGAAGGGCGACGGCGGGGTTGCGAAGGGCACGCGTGTGGGGCCACGACGGGTGCGAGCGAGCGGGGGCCACGAAGGGCTTGCGTACGTTGGGCCGCCGAGGGCAAGCACGGGGCCACTGAGGGCAGCGAGGGCGCCGCGAAGGGCAGCGAAGGGGCCGCGAAGGGCGACGGCGGGGCCATTGAGCGCGTGCGTATGGGGCCGCGAATGGGGCCACTAAAGGCAGCGGGGGGGCCAGGAAGGGCTGCAACGGGGCCACTAAAGGCAGCGAGGGGGCCAGGAAGGGCTTCAGCGGGGCCACGCAGGGCAGCGACGGGGCCGCGACGGGCTGCACGGGACCGCGAAGGGCAGCGAGGGGGGCACGACGGGCTGCAACGGGGCCACGAAGGGCAGCGAGGGGGCCAGGAAGGGCTGCAACACGATGGGTAGCGAGGGGGCCACGACGGGCTGCAACGGGGCCACGAAGGGCACCGAGGGGGCCACGAATTGGCTGCAACGGGGCCGCGAAGGGCGGCGTCGGTGCCACGAAAGGCTGCAACGGGACCGCGAAAGGCAGCAACAGGGCCACAAAGGGCTGCAACGGGGCCACGAAAGGGCAGCGAACGGGCCACGAAGGGCTGCAATGGGGCGACGAAGGGCAGCGACGGGCCCACGAAGGGCAGCAACGGGGCCACGAAGGGCAGCGAGGGGGCCACGACGGGCTGCAACGTCAACGGGGCCACGAAGGGCAGCGAGGGGGCCAGGAAGAGCTGCAACGGGGCCGCGAAGGGCAGCGAGGGGGTCACGGAGGGCTGCAACGGGCCCACGCAGGACCGCGATATCCCGATTTCTAAGTCAGCTGTGAAGGAGCCTGCCGCGTGAATGCGACTCCTGGGTGCCTGAGTGTCGGGAGCGCGGCGCTTGAGTAAATTGCGTGGACCTTCGAAGCATGAACGTGATTCTTGTGTAGATTCCAAGCAAGTGCCCAGCGAGAGCGTGATTCCAAAACGCCGAAAGAACGATCCCTGAATCAATTGTAAGGAAGTTGCAAACGAGAGCGCGACTCCTGAGTAAAATGCGAGAGCGCCTCAGGCGCGAGCGGGGGTCCTGGCTAATTTCTGAGGACGTCTCAGGCGGGAGCCGTTGTTGCTGTTATTGTCGAAGTTTCACGTCTGAAGAATAATGATTCTCGATCCCCCCTCACCGGTGCAGACTGTTTCTCTCAATCAAAGTGTGCCTCTCGACGCTCGCACCATGTTGTTTGACAGGGAAAGTCTTGGTGCTCAAACTGGGCCCCTGCCCCCCCGGATTACAACAGCAACGGCTCCCGCCTGAGACTTCCTCCAAATTTACTCCGGACCCCCGCCTTTGAGACTCCCGCACAATTTACTTAGGATCGGTGCTCCCGCCTGTGATTTCCCCGCAATTTAATCAGGACCCCCGTTCCCGTGTGAGACTTCCTCCTTACAATTTACCCAGGAATGGCGTTCCCGCTTGAGACTTCCTCGCGATTGAAACAAGAAGTCCTCACAATTTAATCAAGACCCCAGCTGCCGCCAGAGAGCCCTGTCCATTTAATTCAGGAATTGCGCTCTCGCCTGCGACGCCCATGCAATTTATTCTGAAATCGCGCTCTCGACGCTCAGGAATCACGCTGCGCCGCGTTCCCGCCATACTCAGGCATCCCGTTTGAGTGTCCCACCCGCCCGACCCACCCGCCCGTCAGGGGATAGCCCGCCCGTTCAGGTTTGCCCGCCCGAGCTGGAATTGGCACGGCCCACACCAATTCCAATGGCGGGCACATGTACGCCCACGAAGGATTGTCAGCCCGTTCAGGTTTGCCCGCCTGTCTAAGCCCGCCGCCCCCCACAAAGAGAAACAATCCCCCCAAAGGGGGTGTGATCGAAGACAACAAGGGCGGGTATCGAGGATGTGGGGAATTCGTTTTGAATGACACGCGGGCAGGTAAGAACGAACAGTCTTAGAATGAGTGTTGATGTTGTTATTTGGGGGCCAACAACGCAGTTTGAACCTGACACAAACATCAAGGTGCGAACCCCAGGGGGGAGAGAAACGCTTCAACCCGTAAAACCGAATGGTTACCGGAGGGGGGTCAACAATACGTAGTCTTCACCAGTGATAGTTCAACAACAACAGAAGCATTAACAGCATTACCGACACCAATCACACCAACAACGCCAACACCATACACATCACCAACAACATTGACAGCCACAACGTTAACAGCAATTGGTTGTCAGTACGGTTCGCTCTTGTTTGGTCGCGTTGCCATTCAACACGTGTATCCTAAACTCTCGGTGCCAGCCTCTTTCGGCTTCGATCGCACCTCTTTGGGGGTATATTTTCTTGTCTGGCCACCCGCATTTCGCGCAGCCCTTAAAACAAGGGGACAACGGACTGATGGACAAAGGATGGTTTATGATGGAACGCGAGAGAAATTAACAGAAGAGGGGTTCGGTGAAAAACGCACGTGGTAGATCCGGACGGGCAAATCGGGCGTGCAGACCCCAGCGGGCGGGTGTGCAAGGCGGGCCCTGGCGGTCAGGTCGAGCAGGCGGGTTGCTGAAACGTGGAGTCAGCATGAATCGCGAGGACGTCCCGGGCGATAACGCGAAAACATTCCAGAACACCGAAACGAGAACGTGATGCCGGAGTGCAAGAGGTCGTGGTGTCAAAGTGCATTGTTAGGGTGTCTCACGCGGGAGCGCGACTTCTGTATACATGGTGAGGAAATCCAGCGCGAAAACACGATTTCGGAAGAAAAAGTATGCGGCGGGAGCTGTTGTTGTGGCCCGGCACCATGGGCACGATGATTTGCCCGTGTAGACAGCAGGGTGCGGGCACCGACGAATGGCACTACATTTGACCAGCTAGGGTGCGCCAACTAGGGTGGATCAGCCACAGTTATGCTTCAAAAAAGCAACAACCTCATTATCAACCATCACAACACCAACACACATAACGACAACACCAACAACAACAACAACAACAACAACAACAACAACAACACCGAACATCATACCCGCCGCACACCTCTACTCCAGCCACGCACCCAGGGACGGTGAATGACTTTTCGGCCTTCTCACCGTGGAATTTGTGTTGTGCTGTGTATCGTGACTTTGACAAGGACGTCCGCCCGTTCTGTTTTCAGCGACCTTTCTTGGGTAAGGCAGCGACAGGCGGACATCCACAGGACCGACGGCAAGACATAACAGTAGCGGCGTCACGTCCTCGGCATGCATCTTGAAAATTTGCAGCCGAACTCCAGAATCAGGATGGGTCATGTTTCCACGGGTCTTCTTGCAGTTCATTCTTGCGTTTCCAGTCCATCTTGCACGTTTTTCGATGACCAGACCGTTCGGACAACTTCAACATTGGCGCGGACGCGGCTCGCATCCTCACCGCGCATCCTTATTACCACTGCTGATTGCTCGGTACATTCTGGGCGAAACGCATATCCGTATCCGCGGCCTCGCCGGCCAGGCCCCTGGGCCACGACCCCGTGGGTACGGGGCATTCTTTCGCGGATGCCACGCGCGGAGCGTATCCGTGCGACCGCGTAGCCGCGGAATTCCTCCCTGGATTCCAGACCTCGAGGGCGCGGATACGGATATGTGCGCCGCTCGTGAGTTGTCCATAATCGGCGCAGGGACCGCATCTAGATTCAGCACGCACCTGGGACTCTTGGGAGTTTACGCCCGAGGTCGGCTCGTGAGAGCTTGGGTTTCCCGTTGGACACGCCAGTGCCAGCGGCTGGGTTCTCCAGAGCAGCCCTTTCTTCCCGCCAGAGTCTGATCAGAGATCGTTGGTGCTTGCGCGCAGGCAGGCAGCAATGTATAGTCGGCCCTGATTAGCAGGTCGACCTTACCAATTAAAGGATGCCCTTGTGTATTGTGTCTGGCAACTCATGCTCCTACATTCCGATGGCAATGTGGCTCTCGGAATGAGGGTCTTGTGTCCTCTCGCGTGTCCTGTCCAATCAAGTCCGACTGTATGTTCGTACTCATTTTGCGGGGTCGCGTGTTGCTCTGGGCATCTGCCCTGCGTGTTGTGCTCCAGTCTCTCGGGGTACAAGCAATGACTTAAACATGAACTTTTGAAGATCTGCGCGGTTTTCCCAGATCGGCGTTGGAACCTCCTGGCGGCGCCCTTGGCGCCGCCCCTGGCGCGTTCCGCGCCCCAGGGAGGTCCGCGCGCATGCAAGGAATCCGTTACTCAACGCTGATGCAAATAATCCGCGCTGACCTCTGCAAGGTTATGTTTATGCAATTTGTCGTTCTTGTAGTGCTGCGCTCCCGTCCAGAGGACGCGAGGAGAAGGCTGCCTTCGTCTTCGGAAAAGTTGCACGAAGACGTCTCAGAAGGCGTGATGGCTTATGAGCCCCCGCCGCCTTCTGAGAAGGCCTGCCTCCCTGGGCCCGCCGCCAATCTGCGTGCTGCGCTCCCGTCCCGAGGCCGCGAGGAGGGCAGAGGCAGCCGCCAAGATGGTGTCCGACGCGATAGAGAGCCACCCGTTCTTGAGGCTGATGCAGTTCGGCTCTGCCAAAGCAGCCGCCAAGCAGGCCGGCGGCCCGGGTGTGCTCCCTGCTTGCCCGGGCTCCGCCCTCTTTAGGGGAACAAGAAAGTCACATAAACACGGTGTTTCGGAGGTCCGCGCGGATGTCTGCGATCGGCGCTGGACTCCTTTTCGTGGGCGCGGAGCGCGCCAGGGGCGGCGCCAGAGGCGCCGCCAGAGGGTGCCAGCGCCGATCCGAGAAATCCGCGCGGACCCCCGAAACATATATTTTCATGTCATTATTTGTTTCCCGGCGCTTCCTTCCGCCAGTGAAGCGAGATCGCAGGCGATTCGTCCTCCAAGATGCCAGAGTTTCTGCAAGGGTCACCCCTATCGCGGATGGAGGGAGGGAGGGCAGGGAGGGAGGGAGGAGGGAGGGAGGGAGGGAGGGAGGAAGGAGGGAGGGAGGCAGGAGGGAGGGAGGGGAGGACGGGAGGGAGGAGGAGGAGGGAGACGCACCCCCCTTCGTGTATCCCCCGGTCTGGCTGTAGTCGTTGGCCCAGTCGACAAATCACAAATAGTCCAGAAGTGGGGTCGCCATGCCTCCCGTGACGAGCGAGAGCTTCTGGGGTGCGCCCCCATTATCTCCTCCTCTTCCTCCTCCTTCCTCCTCCTCCTCCTCCTCCGCCTTCTCCTGCTCCTCCCCTCTCCTCCTCCTCCTCCTCCTCCTCCTCCTCCTCCTCCTCCTCCTCCTCCGCCTCCTCCTCCTCCTCCTCCTCCTCCTCCTCCTCCTCCTCCTACCCCTCCTCCCCCTCCTCCCCCTCCTCCCCCTCCTCCTCCAGGTCTGGCTCGTGCCCAGCCTCGGCCAGGCGCAACCTGTATCCAGAACTGACGCACGGCTGCTTTTCCTAGGCGATTTTCGTATTCGGTGGTAGTTGAAAGTAGGTATTTCTGGATCCTTTGACTCCAACCAGCTTCAGGCGCCTTCCTACTTCAACGATCGAGTGGATTCCCTTTTCCCTTTTATCTTTAGGAGGCGGGCGGAAGCCCAATCTATTTCCAACGAATTCCTACGTCATGCTTCTGCGGGTAGTGGCCTGGTTGGAGCTCAACGTAGGATCACAGGGGCCTTCGAATTCAGTTTGATTCATTGTTCTGTGATGGCACGGCAGCATGCCGAGTTCGTTTGACTCGTTAGATGTTGAGCGCGTCGTCGGCGTGGCGACTTGCAAACTCTTAGTTGTTCAGTGGCCAGGCCTGCTCAGAACGGTTCTTACTGACACATCCGTCGATCCGATCGGCTCCGCAGCCATTTTTGCCCAAAGATGTGTTTACGACCCAGGCGGTGGTCGCGTCCTGCAGTACCCCTGATTCTTGAAGCGCTTTTGAGCGGTGCCGCAGCGAGCCAGAGCCACGCGGCGGCGCCTGTACTCGACTCCGATGTGCCTGGGGCAAGCAGGAATCTCTTTTCTTCGGGCGTTCTCCAACGGGGGGGTGTCGCGGGCTTCGTGGTCGCGCTGCTGTTCCTGAGCACGGTAGCAGCAGCAGCAGCAGCAGCAGTCGTCCTTCCTGTCTGGGTAGGTGTTCCAAGGTGCGCTGAGGGGTCATGCAGGAGCCTTTCGTGCAGCTCGGACGCAAATGTAAAGCCGCGGTGACCGAACAAAGAGAGTCTGTTTTTTATTCCGGGGCGATAACGGGCGTCACCGGGGAGGGGAGTAGGGGGCCGGTGACATCACGTTTCGTGCGGGCGGTGTTTGGGAATGGAATGACCGAATACGGGTAATAGCAGCATGTAGGTTGCGATCTGTACAACAACGCCTGTGTGAACCACACTGCCAGCGTGCACCACACCGCCTGTGTGAGCGCCTATGTACACCACAGCAGCCCCGTGCAGCACAGCGCCAGTGTGCACCACAGTGCCTGCGTGCACCACCGCGCTTGTGTACACCACGGCGCCTGCGTACACCACAGCAGCCGTGTGCAACACAGCACAAGTGTACACCACAGTGCCTGCGTGCACCACAGCGCCTGTGTACACCACGGCGCCTGTGCCCGCAGCAACCGTGTGCAACAGAGCACCATTGGTGCAGACAGAATTATGTTTGTTTTATATGAGATCTGTAAAGGAATCCTTATGGAAAAAGGAGTGGCTCTGGAATCTACGAGTCCTCCCGAGTCCTCCCGCATCATCCTAGCTCCTCCCATCTGTGTCCAATAGGCTCCCGCAGAGTTGGTCGTCCGAGAACCAAGCGGACTGATTCAATCGACCATTTTCCGTGATGCGCGCTGAGATGCGTAAGTGCGTGTAGCGCCGACCCGCACGACGGGGGGGAGGGTGAGGGAGGAGGAGGAGGAAGGGGAGGAGGAGGAAGGGGAGGAGGAGGGAGGAGGGAAGACAACCGTTTCTATTATCAACACTCCCCTTGCGCGGTAGTTTGCTGACCGCAGCAGATCCTCACCTACGTGCTCTTTCTACCCGTCCTGTGCGCGCGGGCGCTATGGTGCACACCAGCGGTGTGATGCACGCAGACGCTGTGGTGAGTGTTGCGCGCGGATGATCTGGTGTGCACAGGCGCTGTGGTGTGCGCAGGAGCTGCCGTGCATGCAAGCATTGTGGTGTACACAGGCGCTGTGTTGCAGACGGCCGCTGCGGTGTACACATTCGCTGTGGTGTACGCAAGCACTGTGGTGTACACAGGCGCTGTGGCGCAGATCGCCGCCTACTCGCTGCTCCTGGTTGGTCTTGGTCGTCCCTGAGCATTCCCGGACGCCGCCAGCGCGCAACGTGGCGTCACCTAGGGGGGGGAGGCGAGCGCGGGGCCAGTGACGGCCGCTATCGCGGAAATAATATGAATTGGTTCAAACGGTGCTCGCACTTGTCAATTCAAAAGCGGCGGCCGCTCGGCAAGCGTGGCGTGCCCGGCATGGCCGCGCTCACGACCTTCACGACCACCGCAATTGCTGTCATTGGATCGATGTACCTGCCAGTGTCGGACCTTGACGCCCGTGTGACTCCTCCGGATGCCGAGACGCCCGCGAGAGGCAACAGCGCCGCACAGGCAGGCGTCGAACCAGTGGGCGTCCGTGAATCTCACCCTGAACACGAGGCGCCTTGCGTCAAGCAGTGGCGAAGCGCCCTGACTTGCTTATAGGCCCACCCAATATTGTTTTTAAGAACCTTTTGTAATTTGCACGAGATGTTTTTAAAGCATTTCTGTATGAGACCGTGTTGTTGTAGTGCATCGGGTTATGTTCTAAGAATCTTGCTCTTGTTATGATAACATTTGGGGGTTCTAAGAAGGTGTCCCAGCAAGCCTATAGGAACGCCAGGATGGTCGGTCCATGGTCAATTGCGGTGCTGAACCATTCGTGGGATGATCGATGCACGCGACACGAGAGTGCAATCTGACGCGTCCGGCAGCATCAATTGGGCGCGACGGCGGCGTGTGCAGGTCGACTGCGACATCAGAGCCGAGCTGGGCGCTGGGGTCCAGGTTGTCGAGCCTTTGAGGCCGAGGACGCTAGAACAACAATGCAGAAGGCCTTGAGACAAGAGTTACGAGTTCACTGTGAACACAAACAGCCCGCTGACGCACGCGTCGTCGCGACACCGTCTCCGACACCGTCACGTCGTCGCCGACGCCAACGACCATGTCCACGACGTCCACTATGGTCCGCACGCCGTCGCCCCTCTGTCCCCATGAGCCCGCCCCTGAGGCCGCGGAAACTTGACCACAACTGCGACCCCCACCGTGCAGGGCTCCGAGGATTTCGGCGCCACCACGATGTGGGCCACGACACCTTCGGCTGCCACTACCGAGAAGGCATGAGACATATCCACCGTCTTTTTTGTGTCGTGCACGCACTGCGGCGCAGTGGAGGCTGCTTCTCACAGGCTTGTTCAAGCATCCTTGTGTAATGCTCAGTGGTGCGCGATGGCGGGCGTACCCGTCGTGGGAATTACGTACCCTACCGAGCGCGGTGTATTGGCTCCTCCCCCAACATTTGTTGGTTGGATCGATCTCCCGAGAATCTTGGCTCAGACGGCCTCGCTTGATCAGGCTCCCCTTAGGGCGTGGGTTTGGAACAATGTACGTGCTCTTGCGTATTCTCTATTGGCGGTGGCCTAGCGCCAACCGTTTCGAATGTCGATTGTGTCCAGACCTATGATTGGGCTGGGCGCCTCCGTCTCGGATGCAGATGCACCACCAGTGTCTGCGACCTGCGTGCGTGGAAGCGCGAGGGGCGTTGCGAAGCAAACGGGGCACTTGCCGCCTGCTTCCTCCCCTCGGTTCTCCTTCTCCCTCGCCCTCTGCTCCTTCTCCTTCTGCCTCTCCCTCCCTTGTCCCTGCGGGCACCGCGGGTCCTGTTGAACGCACCTGTGAACGCCACACTGCTTTCGAGTGGTTGATAGCATCCCCGCGCACTCGAGGTCGTGTGGGCAGCGCAGGGCTTGTGTGCACCGCCGTGCCCATCAGCAGCAGCATGCTTGTGGGCCGCACAGAGCTTGCGCACACCACCGCGCCAATCAACCTCTGTGACTGCTTAGTAGTGTTCCCCACCTCCTTACCGCCCCCTCGAGCGCAATCGACTCACCTATGTCTTTCCTACCTGGTGATTCTAACCACACTTGGCGTGCGTTACTGTCATTGTCCGAAGTGTCAGCAAACTGCTTCCGATTACAATGCTGCTGTGGGTCGTGCCTCTCGTGCATGTAGGGCAACACCCGTGTGCAGATGTTTCTTGGCGCATCCGGATGCAATCAGTGCGTTATCTACGAAGCATTGCGCGTCTGACGGGAGCGAGTGGGGCGGCGATCATTCTTGCATTGCGGCTGAACATGCTGATACGTACCTCGTAGCCGGTTTCCACCGTGGTGCGGTGCCGAAGGAGACGGTGACCACATCGACGAAGCCATCCTGCGAGGCCAGCAACAACGGAACAACTCATTCCATTGGACATGGTTGTGATCGGACCCCGTGGGTTTTGCTTTCCAGTGTCGTTCCGCTCTGGGTGTCGCAGACGTGGCATGGAATCCGGGATGGGGAGCGAGTCGGAATTCGCCAGAAAGGAATGGTGCTGCGCCCGAGGCGGGGATAGCTCAACGTTGGGGTCTCCGAGGCCATGCCTCCACGACCACCCTCGAGTGAGACGCTGTTAGCTTCCCGTGCTCAAGGCCACTGCGACCACTATGCAGGAGACGCCGTCTCCGTCGCCATGGAACTCCGTGCACAGGGCCATCACGGCCGCCACGGGCAATCTGGCCAACTGTTGGGTGAGGCTGTGTCCGTTGTTTGACGTTCGTGCTGGATGTGCGTCCTGACAGAGTCGCATTTGCGTCACACAGATATGCCATACTTTGGACGCGCGTCTGCGATTCGGGAAGGTTGGGACCAGACGGCTCGAAGAGTTCCCCTCAAGCCTCATGAGGTTCAACAGCAGCGCATGACGAGGAGCACGGGTTGGCCAAGCTATCTGCCTATGTGCTTTCGCAGAAGAGGGGGTAATCAGGAGAGGGAGGAGGAGGATGAAGAGGGGGAGCAGGAGGGGGACGAGCATGAGGAGGAGAAGAATGAGGAGGAGTAACTAGGAGGAGGATAATGGGGACGACAAAGAGTAGGAGGACTAGGAGGAAGATAACGAGGAGGAGACCTCTTGGCAGCCGTTTCGGGCTTCTGGGAGCCTCCTCAGGCTTCATGATTGCCTCGTACCGCCATCCGGGGCCGTCTTGGAAGTAGATTGCGACCATCTCAGGTCAGACGGGGTAATCTGTGGCGTTTTTGATGGCATCTTGGATCGTCTTGGCGACAATGCAGCGCCATCCCTGACCATCTGGGCGTCGAGAATGGTGGTCTCTTGGAGAAGTCTGTGGGAGCTCTCTGGGGGCTCTGATGGGCGCTCGGTCGATTTCAGGCCCCTCTTGGATTTCGTGGCCCACGGCCCCTCCCGCAACCTTGCCTTGGTATGCTACTGTAGGGGACCACCAGGGAACCCTCTTGAAGCTCTCTCTGGAGGAGGAGGAGGAGGAGGAGGAGGAGGAGGAGGAGGAGGAGGAGGAGGAGGGAGGAGGGAGGAGGGAGGAGGGAGGAGTGGAGGCCTCTTGGAGCTCTCTCCGGGCTCTCTGAGAGCCCCAAACTGCCTGAAGAGGGCGCCCAAAAGGACAGCAAGAAGTTCTCAAGGGCCTACGAGGGTCCATGAGGGCTCCCGCAACAGCCCGCACCAGTGACTGTTGAGGGCTTGCTTCGAATTTTGTGGGGGCCCGCTGGGGGCTCTCTTGGGGCGTTCGGGCGATGTCAGGACCCTCTTGCATTATCGAAGACGCCTACGGCGAATCACCGCCGCCCCCCGCCTTTTGAAATCGCCCCATGTGGCCGAGCGTTGTGGCAAGAGCTCTGCCACGCTATCGGACCATGCGTTCCCCTAACCCTTGTTTAGAAATCCTTCGGGGTCTTTTTGTGGGAGGATGGCGGGGAAGATCAGGAGGAGGAGGAGGAGGAGGAGGAAAAGGAGGAAAAGGAGGAAGAGGAGGGGGCATCTTGGGAGCCGCTTCGGGCACTCTTGGGGCCTCCTGGGAGCTACCTGGCAGCCTCTTGGGGGCATCTTGAGGGCCTCCTTGGGACTATTGAGGGCCTTTGGGGGCTCTTCGGGGGCCTCTCGGGCCGTCGCAGGGCATTTCTGGTCCGTCTGACGCCGCCAGAAGCTGTCTTGGGTGCCTCTCTGGGCCGTCTGGGGGCCCACTTGGGCCGTCTTGGAGGCCTCTTGGGCTGCCTGGGGGCCCTCTTGGGGCCGTCTTGGGGGCCTCTTGGGCCGTTTTAGGGCCATCCTGGTGGCCGCTTGGGCGATCTTTCTGGGCTCGTGGTCCGTCTCGGGCCGTCGGCAGGCCGGAAAGAAGCAACTGGGAAACCCTTCAACACCCAAGGCAAATCAATAGTTTTGGCCTTTTCGGGCCTTTCTGGATGCCCTCTTGGATGCCTCTTGGGCCGTCTTGGAGGCCTCGTGTGGACCTCTGGGGCCGTCTTGGGCCATCTTAGAGCCATTTTGGCCCGTCTCGGTGGGCTCCTGGCCCGTTTGACGCCGTCGATAGCTGTCTTGGGGGCCTCTCTGGGCCGTCTGGGGGCCCCCTTGGGATACTCCAGGGCAGTCTTGGAGGCCATCTTGGGTTTCTTGGAGGCCTCTTGGGCTGTCTTGGGGCCCTCCTGATGCGGTCTTGGGAGCTCTTTGGCCGTTCTGAGGCCATCTTGGAGGCTTCTTGGGCTGGGCGATCTTGTGTGGTGATTTTTGGGGACTCCTGGGCCATGTCGGGCCGTCGGAAGGCCGAAAAGAAGCAACAAACTCCTTCAAAAACCTAAGGAACATCATCGGCCTCTGCCTCCTCGGGCCTTCCTGGTGGTTCTCTTGGAGCGTCTTGAGGCTTTCTTCGGGCCTCTTGTGGCCGCCTCGGGGCCGCATGGGGGCCTCTTGGGAGCCTCTCGGGGCCTGCTGGGAGCATCTTGAGCTTCACATTTCGGTTCCTGTTCGCCCTCCTGGGCCCCTCTTGGGGCGTTCTTGTGACTGTCTTGGGCCGTCTTGGAAGCCTCTTGGGCCGTCTGGGGGACCTGTTGGGCCGTCTGGGCCCCCTGGACGCCCTCTTGACGGCTCTTAGGCCGTCTTTGGGCGATCTGTGGGCCTTGTTGGGTCGTCTTGGAGCGTCGGGAAGCCGCAAAGGCAGACACACTGAAATCAGTCACGAACTAAGGAAAAGTCAATACATTGTGCCTCAGGGGACCCTCTTCGGAGTGCTCTTGGAGGCTTCTTGGAGCGTCTTGGAGGCGCCTTGGGCTGTTTGGAGGCCGTCTTGGGCGTCCTGGAGCAATCTTTCGGCGACTCTGGCCCCTCGTGGGCCCCTCTTGGATCATTGTGGACCCGATCTGCCGAAGGAGGGCCAAAGTCGATCGAAGGCGGCCTGAAAATAGACCGGGAGAGACCGTATTCTGACCCGGGACCCCCACAGGACCCTCCCCGGGACCCCCCCCCCTGGGACCCCTCCCTCCCTGGGACCCCCACCCCCGGGACCCCCTCTCCCCTTCGACTCAACTACGACTTCGCTCACGACATGGCTCGGTTCTTCACCTCGAGTTGACGAGGTTGGAGCGCCAAAGAGGGTGAAGAGCTGGGAACGCCCAAGAGAACGCCAAAGGGTGCTCCGAAGACGGCAAGCCCAGAACCCCCCCTCACAGACGCCAATAGGGTCGGTCGATTTTTCATCGAGGACCACTCGCCCGCTCGAAAATATCCCGAACTGTTCGGTTGCGGTCTTTCTGCGAGCGGGCGCGGACATTTTGATAATCCTTTGGCTCCCCCTGTAATCCTGGGCCTCTTCGCCGTTTCTATTCTCCGTCTCTGCTCATGGGCGGCTGTTCCCCCCAAAGTAGAGAGTGGTTGCCCCATTTCCTCTCGCTTTCTGCTCCGATCTCGTCAATCATCCACCCGTGCGCTCCCGTCAGAAACGAGGTGCGGTGGGAGGGGTGAGCAACAGAGCACGGAAGCCCACAAGGGGGGCAGGGGAAAAGGGAGCTCTCGCCGAGACGTCTTTCGTGACCCCATTTCCTCTGCTGCCGGGTCGCCCCCCCGCCCGCGCGTGCTGATTGTCAGTCTTGCACCCTCCCTCTTCCGGATGCAGCTCCCAGGAGGTCAAAGTCTGATTTTGCCCCAGTCCGAAATCCAGTTCAATCCAGCTTCATCCCGCGTAGTCCGGTTCACGCCCGCTCAAACAGTTTTTTGATCCGCGGGTCGAGAGCGCACCTCTTCTGGTCGAAGCTAAGCGGGCCGCGCGAAGCTTGAATTAGGCAGAGAAGAGGAGGGAGGAAGCGGCGGAGCCTCAGAGCGAGGCCGAGAGGAGGCATAGCCTCGCAACTCCCGCTCAAACCGGCCTAATCCCGCTTGATGCGGTTTACTCCCGTTCACTCGGGGCTCGATCCTCCTTCATTCGGCGTCACCTCAACATAATCATACTACATGTGCGTCGCCCCCCAGGGTCGGCGCGCACACCGAGAAATCTTACAGTGGATGTATCGCGGCCGCCGCTTTCTGGCCACACCGCTCGGGAAAGGATATACTACACGATAGGTCTACTATATGTTCCGGTCGGGCGCTCGCCTTCAAGGAGGACGTGTATTGCTAGTATGTCTCTGAGCGTCCCATTAATCCTTCCGGCGAATACCACCCCAGCAGTTACCTCCCGACGTTCTGCAGGCGGCGCTGCCAGCGCTGCTGGCATTCGCGCCGTCGCCCACGGTGCTGCCGCTCTCGCAGGCCTGCCGCGTGGCTGGGGTCCCGCCGCCCGCCCGTCTCTGTCTCCTCCCTTTGCTGCGAGCGCGGGCGTGTAGCGTCGGCGTCCGTCAGCGCGCTGTCAGCCACGCAGGGGGGTGGGGGGAGGGGGGAGGGCTTCTCAGAAGCACCCCTGTTGCTTAGAAGGCGCGGGCCTGATCTATAGATGTAAGACCGGCGCCTTCTATGAAGCAGCCTCCTAAGAAGCCCTCCCCCTACCTCCACCCCCTTGTACGCACCGCCAAGTCTCCTCCCTTTGTTGCGAGCGCGGGCGTGTGGCGTCAGCGTCAGTCAGCGCTCTGGGCTTGGGCTCTGGGCATCCCAGTGGCTGAACGCTTCTTTGCTCCTCCCCAGGGCAACGCTCGCCACCCCGGCCAAAGCCTCCCGCCCCCTGACCCCTCGGGGTAGCGCTAACGATCGCGATCGTAATTGGGGGGGAGCCTGCCCCTCCCCCCCCCCAAAGCTGTGGTGCGCGAGGGCGAGTGATGCGCCAGCGGCGCGGACGAGCCCTGGCGGGTGCACACCGCGGCCGCTGTTGCCGTTACCTTCCCGCCCGAACCCCCCCCCACTGGTAACGACCGCTACCCGGGGACAAGGAACAGTCATTGTCTTGGGCGTTGCGTAATGGAGGGGTCATAAATGGGGGGGTGGCGAGGGTGATCCGAAAAGGTACCCAAACGGTACCTAAACGAGCCCCCTGGGGCTCCGGAGGGGCCCGAAAGGGGCACGAAAGGGGACCGTTTCTGACCCCCCCATTTATGACCCCCCCGTTAAGCCACGCCCAATTGTCACGGTGGCGACATCTGAGCCCTACCCTCGCCGATCAACGATGCAGGCCACCCGACGGGCGGTGGGGGGGCAGGGCTCGGAATGCGTCGAACATGTGGCTGGCAAAGTTCGGATCCTACCCACGCCTCCCATCGGTTCAGTGGAGTCGATGGTTGGTGGGGGTAGGGTTCTCATGTCGCCACCCACCAGATCCGCATCGCCGATGCCTCGGTGATGCAGCTGGCGCTGCGGCTCGATGTGGAGCCCGATTTTCTCCGCGCCCACACCGCCAACGCATCGCCCACGTCGCCGATGCATCGCCGATGCATCGCCGCTGCGGCACGATCGCCCGGCCCCACCTGCTGCGACCCCGCTCGGGAGGCCTGTGGCGGCGCTGGCGAAGGAGGGCGGCGGGGGCCAGGAGGGGGTTTCGGCAGGTTGGGCAGCGTCGGCGCGGCGGCGACCTCCGCGCGGGCGTTCCACACTGAGCGCCGCCAGCAGACGGGTTGGCGCGGGGGCGGGGGGGGGCGGGCGGGGCGAACCAGTGGCGGCGCCGCGGGGGCGTGGAGAGGCAGTCGCGCCTCGCGCGTCGCGGTCTTGGCCACGGCGGTTGCCCCTCTCTATGGGGGGGTGGCGCGAGGGCGCCACCCCGAGATCGGACGATCTGCGCCATCGGAGAAAGCCACGATGAGGTCGAGGTTGAACGATTCACGCAGCGTCAGAAATCAGCGCCGACGATGTCGCGACGCTCACCTGCCGTGCACGGGGAGGGGGGTGTCCAAGAGCTCGGTGGAACCGGCGGGCAAGTGGGCGACGCAGGAAAACGGTGTCGCGCTCATCGACATCGATGCGCAAGCTACGCGCGTGAGGTCGCGCGCAATCGCCCTGGTTTCCAATGTGGCGTGCCACCCAGGCAGCCCGCGTAAGCTGCGTAAGGTCGCTGTGTCATCGCTCGAGACGAATTTCTCTTCGTCGTTCTTGTGGGCAGGATTGCGTCCGCAGTGAAGGCCAGCGTGGGTTTCCGGAGCCTCGCGGCCTTGCTGCGTCAATGCTGGGTAATTCGAGGGTCTGGGGCAAATTGCCTTGTACTCACTGATGGGACCGACTAGTGGCTTGAGTGCCTGCGGCACACTGGTGGACACATTATCCGGCTGCCTGCGGCAAGTTCAGCATCCGTGCCTCCGCGTCACTGTGCGTGTTGACGCCCAGACGGCTGCAATCTGTGACACCTCTCGTCTCTACTTTTTGAGGGGCCTGGATCGGGCCGTCTTGGGGCTGTCTTGGGCTCCTGTGGGGCCATCTTGGGGCCCTCTTGCGACCCTCTTGGCCGTCTTGGTGCCCTCTTCGGGCCCTCCCGTGGGGCTGTCCTGCGCCGTGTGGGGCGCTTCGTAGGGTCCTCATTGGGCTTTTTTGGCTTCCGTTCGGCCCCTCGAAGAAAACCTTCTTGGTAACACCTTGAGCCGAGTGCGCAGCACAGAGGGATGCACAGGGATGAGGCCTGTTCCAATGCCCATCGCCAGTAGTGAATGCGAAGAGAGCGCTGTCCATGCTCCCCCGCTCACTCACCTCGTACCTTCTCCCACTCCCCTTCTCCCTGCGTCTTATCTTCCGCCTTTACTCTTTCCACTCCAGGAGCGGCAAGGCAAGCCCATAGGTTTTCGCACTCCCGATCACCCTCGATATTTGAATCCGAAAGAACTATGAAGCAACTAGTAGCCAAATGGCAGAAGTTTGCGGTCAGACACGTTCGTCCGAAGGGCGTTTTCCGTTATACAATTGGCGCTTCCGGCGCCGTGAGGCGCCTGGGAATTTACTTGTTGTCCCTGCGAGGTTGTTTTTTTTAAGACCCAGGCTAGTTTACTTGCATGGCATTCCCGCCCCCCCTCGGCCGCCCTTTCCGACGAGCGCTGGGCCGGAAATGCGTGCAGCTGAGTCCTGGCTCACGTGAAGTCCAGATTCCCTTTCGGGCCTCCCCCCCCTCTTTCCCGCCGATGCAAGTAAACTTGACAGAGTCTGAAGGAGAAACTGCCTCTCGGTACGATGGCGCCTTCAGCCTTCATCCTGAGTCGATTTCTGACAGTCCCTGGGCCCAGGGAGGGCTCCGAGAGCTTGAAAACAAGGACAAACCTCCTTTCACGTCCCTTCCCTGGTGCCGCCCTGCCCTGGCCAGACCCCCTCCGCCCCCCTCTCCGCCCACCTGCGTCCCCCATCCCACGTACCACGACTGCGTCTGGCTGTCAGGCGATGGGAGGGGGATAGGCTCGGGCCGCGCGAAAGGGTTGGATAGGGAAATGGTGGGCTACGACATCTGCTGCATGCAGCTGGTTTCGCCCCGCCGCCGGGCCCATTCCTAGATACATGGGCGCCTCCCTGCGCTGGGAGGCGCCAGGAAAACTAGCTTCGTGAGATGATTATCTACCCGGCCCTTTGCTATCCTACCGTTTCGCCCCCCACAACAATCGCCCGCTGATCGCCGATGGGGACCTCAACACCCACCCCGCCCAGGAACGTTCTTGGCTGGCCCTAAACCTCAGAACCTCACCCAGCAGTTAAGGCCCACCTCTTTCTGGCAAAAGGATAACGCTTCCCGCACCTGGATGCGTTTTTCCCGCACCGGAAGGATGATGTGGCTCTCGCCTTAGCGCCGCGCAAATTCGTTCCAAAGACTTGCAAGAGTTCCGTGGATTGAGGGCGGCTTGTTTTCAAAATGTGGTTCTCGCTTTCGCGCCGCGCACATTCGTTTCAGAAACGAGATCTTCACGGACGGAGGGCGGTCAGTTTTCTAAATTCGGCTCTCGCCTCAGCGCCGCGCACATTCGTTTTGAAAACGTTACTAGAGTTT
>CAUYUJ010000137.1:235765-240765 GCA_963575745.1 Prorocentrum cordatum | reverse complement strand
CGCCGTGACCCCGAGCAGGGCGTTGACGAAGGCGACCACTCCGTCATTTACCCTGCGGCTCCACGCCGCCGTGAGCGGGGGCGCCCCCTGGATGTGGACGCAGGCGCCCCTCGACCAGATCCGCATCAACTGGAATGCGTTGAATGCAGAGAGCCCATGCCTGCGTAGCGTCAGCAGCTCCTTGAAGTAGCGGTCCTGCTTCTGGAGGAAGGCTTCGCCGCAGGGGGGTGGCGTGGCGGCGCTCGGGGCGGCCCCGGCGCCGCCAGCCTGCCCGTGTCCTCCCTCATCGAGGTCCTCTGGGGCGGCGAAGTCCGTGAGTGGGACGCCCCTCCAGTCGGTGTCCACGTCGTGGTTCGTGTAGGCCAGGGTGGGCCCCACCGCCTTGAGCTTCTGGACGCGGTACTGGGCGTACTCTGCAAACTCGGGCGGCAAGACAGCTTGGGCGTCGGGGAACCATATCTGGGTCTTGGACATCTTGAGCTTCATCCCGTGGGCTTCGATGCGGGCACGCCACGCATCCAAGCCACGGGGCACGGCGGCTGCGGTGCCCACGAAGCACGCGTCGTCCAGGAAGGCCAAGCAGTCCCCTTCCATGTCCACCGCGCGCACGGCCATGCGGCCGATGCTGAGGGCATCCGCGGTGCCGACCGCGTAGGAGCCTGGGCTCATCGGGCAGCCCTGGTCGAGGCCACGGATCTGGTCGACCAGCTGGGCGGGTTGCGACCCGCCCCCCGCCGCGTGGCGTGTTCGGGCGGGGAGCCAGGCTTCCGCCAACGGGGCCAGCGCAGACACCTTGGCGCGCCCGGCCTCCTTCACCAGGTCGCGGGGGACGTTGCTGAACGCACCCCCGAGGTCCACCGCCACCACCCACTTGCCTGGGCTCGAGTTGGCCATTGTGCATAGGCGTCGGTGGAGTGCACCACATCCGTCCTTGGCGAGTCCGAACTGCTGGTCTCCCACCGCCGCCCGCATGTCCTTGTGGTGGACTTTGGCGGCACTGCGGCCCACCATGCGGCGGGTGACGTCTCCACGGCCCAGGGCTCGCACATCCCCAGGGGGTGCCTTGGGGATGCCTGTGAGGCGCGCCGCCGCCATGGCGGCCAGCGCCTCGGAGGGGAGGTCCCCGATGGCCAGTCGAGCCAGCGTGTTGGCCACCGCCTCTGCTCCGTCCTCGTCGTGCTTGAGAGGGGCCCAGTGCTCGTAGCGTCCTCCTCCAGGCACCGCCCCTCCACGGCGGGGGAAGCGGCCAAACTGACGTTTAAGGTGGTTGGCCACGCGGCGGTGTGGTTCTGCTGCGCCGTCGAGCTCGCGGGGAGCTGCGGCTGGCGGCATCGCCACGTCGGCCCCCGCCCCTGCGGCCCCTCTCCCTGGCCCACGCGGGGCGGCCCCAGCGCCAGGGGGAGGGCCCCACTCGCTTGGACGAGGCGCCTCGGGCTGCTGGGTGGTGCTGAACTTCCTCACCACCGCCGCTGCGTCCGCCATGTCCCCCTGGGGCCACACTGCCGCCGCCGCCCGAGACATCTCTCCCGCTCGTGCGAGCTCGGTGACACGGCGTACACGGGATGCGACGTGATCCTCGCGGCCTTTCGTGGTGGCCGTGGTGCGCGCCTGGCCCTCCATGGAAAGCCAGGCGACATCCCACTGGCCGTCTTGGATCCACCGCAGGCGTTCCTGGAGGCGCTCACGCCGTGTCGTCGGGGTCGGGGTCGCATTTTCGCTGAACAGTAGTCCGTCCAGCGAGAGGAACACCTTCCGCAGCCTCGTCAACGTGCTCGACGACTGAGCGTCGTTGCTCTGGCGGGCTTGCTCAATTGCCAAGCACAGCCGCGCCTTCACGTGGCTGACGGCTGCCGCCATGCTCTCGGGGATCATGGCTGTGGTGGGCGCCCCTTGGAGCAGGATGCGGTCCCACCCGATGGCATCCCACCAGTCCAGGTTGACGAAGCCCACCTCGTGGTACGCGTCCTCGCTCGTCACCTGGTCGCCCAGGTAGTCGTCGTAGACGCCTGTCTCGAGTCCGCCATCTTCGCCTGCTTCCGCAGGAACGTCGAGTGGTGGTTGTAGAATGTCCGCCGTGGTCGGCACCGCTGCCTCGGCCGCCCCCAGGGGAGTCCCCCGCGCGCCTGGGCCGCACGCTCCTGGCGCGGCGGCGGCAGGGGGCCTCGGGGCTGCCCCAGTGCCCCCTGCCGCGCCATCTCCCTGGGTGGGAGGGGTGGGGGCCTGGCCTTCGACTGTCTCCAGCAGGGGCAGGATGGGGCCCCCTCGGGCTTCCAGGGCTGCCGTGAGGCGATCCCTGTCGCCCTCAGGGAGCTGAGTAAAGCCCACCATCGCCGTAGCTGGTGGTAGTGGGCCATCGACGCAGGCCATGTGGAACCACTTCCTGCCCGCGTGCGCCTGGGACCCCGCGGGTGGTGTCACGACGCCCGCCACGCGCCACTCGCCCGCCTCGAAGCCTCCCATGCAGCGCGTGCAGTGAGCCTTCTTGCCACGGGCCGCCTGGGCGCTGACGCACCAACGGGTGGTGCGTCCGCCCGTCATGCGGCGCCGCCTCTGTGCTGGCTGGCCCTCGCTGTCACGCATGTGGACGTCGATGTTGCCATCCACGGGGATGTCGGCAGCGTTCGCGCCTGCCGACGCGGGAGCGGCAGCGGAGGCGCACGGGGCGGCCCCAACACCTCCGCTGCCTCCCGCAGCTGCCAGCACTCCGCCTTCGTCTCGGGCCGCAGCGGCGTTACTCCCAGCCACTCGAGCCCCTGCACCTGCGTCCGCAGCGCCGCCATCCCAGGACGTCCCTTCAGGGCAAGGAAGAGTGTTCGTAACAGTGAGGGCGCGAGAAAAGGAAGAGGAGGATGAGGAGGAGACGATGGAGGACCTCCGCACAGGTGCGGGCCAGGCGCGGCCATCGCCGAGGCGTTGCCGGAGGATTCCTGTGATGCCGGGTGCCCTTCCCCTCGGCCGATCTCCCCCGTCACTTTCACCTCGGCTCCCCCTCGTTCCCCCCTCCTCTCTTTTGCTTCCCTCCGTTTTTTTTTCTTGTTTTTTCTCTTTCTCTCTCTCTCTCTCTCTGTTTCTCTATCTCTTTCTTTTTGGGTTTCCCTCCCTCTCTTTCTCTCTCTGTTCCCAAGTACCCCCCACCCACACTTCCCTCGCGAGACTGGACACGGCCCCCTCCAGGCCGCGACTGATTGGCGTCACATCCCTTCATTCCGGCGCGCGCGCCATGGCTCCGAATGGCCCCCGCCGTGCGCCCATTGCACCGCGGCAGCCCAGGCCACCAGAACAACGGCCGCCACAAGGCAACCCTACCGGACAGCAACTTGTCCCAACGGGAGGCTTGCGTTGCCGCTCTCCAGAGCAGTGGTGGCTTCGACAGAGCAACCGCTGCATAGAACGAAGTGGCTCAAACACATTACACCGACCTCGGCACTATCTGCCGGCAGCACAGCTCCGACCATCGAAGCCTCAAGGGCGATCTAATGAAATTGAACGTTCAAACAAGTTCAGCTACACCGTGCAACAGTACTCCCTCGCCCACAACAGGGTCTCAGACTGTGACCCACCAAGGAACACGACCGACAGCGAAGCCCACTAGGGTAGAGGCAGGGTGCTTCTCACCAGCTTGGATGCACAGAGCTTGGGCATCCCCACAATCACCGCGTGCGAGAAAGAGGGCCACGGGACGTCGCACGCCAGTAGTGTCTCTCTCCACACGTTGGGGGACACCGACCGCCTGACACAGCAGATCCTGGCACAAGGCAAATCTCTAGTGTGCGCAGTTTTGGGACCGACCAGCACCAATTGCCCAGGACGCGAGATCCTCATCCCAGTCCCCAGTCATCCGCCGCATGGCCGAAGCTGCCAAACCCACGCCAACACACGTTCAAGGGACCATTTGCCAGTTCGGACGGGACGACGTTACATGCCTGCCGCACGTCGATCGACCAAGCTGATAACGTGGTTCGGGCCCCCGCCGTAACTTGTGAGGCTGATGCTGGTGCGGCCGCGCCTTCGCTCAAGAACATTCTCCCAGCGCAGTTCTCAGGCGCTGCACCCATCACTCGGTGGCGACGACAAGGACGAATAGCCCAGGGGCGGGCATTAGACGTATTCGCCCAGGAGCCTCGCCGAAGAAATGGATCATCGGCGCCCCTGGATACATGTATTGTTCCCCCCTGGGCTGTTCGCCCCACCGTCGCCCACGAATCACGGGAAACCGCTTCCCGGACGGACCTGGCACGGCGCAACAGAAAGGCAGAGGAGCGCCAGGAAGCCAGTCATCAAAGACGCCTCCCGCAAAACGAGAAGGCACGCTCGGGGCCACGAGGCACCTCCCGGAACAAAAAAAACGCCCCCGCACACAAGGCGCCTCCCGCAGTCAGGCGCGACGGGGCATTTTTCCAGTGCCAAAAGGGGGCCTCGCTTCTCATTTATCGTTCTTCGTGGTCGTAGCTTGAGTGTCGTTGTCATCGTCCTTTTTCTCTGTGTCTCTCTTCGTTTTTTTGTTCCTGCCGTTCCCTCTTTCTCCGTCTCTGCCTCTTCTTATATCTCTGTTTTCTTTCTTTGTATAGACATGTGTATATATATGTTTTTCCTTCTCTTTCGATCTCCTAACTGATGCCCGCGACAGTCGTGGCCAGCGCCCGATCGACTGACGAGATGCGAGGCGCGTGACAAACAGACGCGCCTGTCTTTCTGTCGCCCGGGATCGAGACGCGAGAGATATGATGATCTTTTGCGGTCGCGCCTCTTGCGAAGGGCACCCCCCTCCCCAGACCCCCGATCCCGTTTTTTTCACAACGTCGACCTCCGGATGTCTCGACCCCTTCCGCGGGACCTGTTTTCAGCCAGAGTCGCTTTATGACGGTCCCGAGGCCCAGAAAAGGGTCCCCAGAGGCCGGAAATAGCGAAACATTTCCCGTGCCCCCGTCCTCTTTCTTCCTTTTCGCTGGGGTGTCCCTTCTCTCCCCCGTCTGCAGCCTCGCAAGCGGCTACATGACCGA